>JAHDVE020011782.1:0-46543 GCA_022606495.2 Halesus radiatus
AAATAAATAAACAAACAAACAAACAACAAACGAACAAACAAACAAACAAACAAAACAAAACGTAAACAAACAAACAAAACAACAAACAAAACAAACAAACAAACAAACAAACAAACAAACAAACAAACAAACAAACAAACAAACAAACAAACAAACAAACAAACAAACAAACAAACAAACAAACAAACAAACAAACAAACAAACAAACAAACAAACAAACAAACAAACAAACAAACAAACAAACAAACAAACAAACAACAAACAAACAAACAAACAAACAAACAAACAAACAAACAAACAAACAAACAAACAAACAAACAAACAAACAAACAAACAAACAAACAAACAAACAAACAAACAAACAAACAAACAAACAAACAAACAAACAAACAAACAAACCAAACAAACAAACAAACAAACAAACAAACAAACAAACAAACAAACAAACAAACAAACAAACAAACAAACAAACAAACAAACAAACAAACAAACAAACAAACAAACAAACAAACCCCCTGAGACATTTGTCTTTATATAATAGAAGAAGAAGAATACAGAAAATAGAAAAGGATACAATGCCAAAATGTAATGGGCCATTAGCAATAACTAATAAATAATATCTGTAGCAATCAATTTAATTATCATCATAGATATTTTTTGGAGACATCACTTATTAAAAATCTAAAGATTTTTTTTATAATTCCAGTTAACCACCAAAGGAAAGATGAAAGCGCTGCTGATGAAGAACTTCTTGAAGATGTGGAGAAACGTGGGTGTGATGCTCTTCATCTTCGCCCTGCCCGTCATGCAAGTCATCCTCTTCTGCTTGGCCGTCGGACGAGACCCCACTGGACTGAGAATTGTAAGTGTTACCTACCATTCATTTTAGAAAAGCAATTGTGTCAAGGGGTAGTAATAGACCATTGTCCAATTACAGAAATACACAACACGAAATGAGATAAACAAGAGCTACAGAAAAGAACAGTGCATACATAATACACTAATGAAACATTCCCAAAAATATACATTTGAGAGAACATTCAAGTCAGCAAGGTTTTGGTGGAGTCCATGATTTAGACATACTAAATAATAGTCTTCGAAGTTTAGTTCATATCTTTTGCATTTTGATCATGGCGTCTTTTGTCATACAAATCCTTCTTTTCACTTCTGTTTCCCTCCTTCGTCACTTATAGACGAGCCTAAGTATATGAAGTTGTTCACCGTTTCTAAGTCTGTGAGAACATTTGTTCTTACAAAGGTGTTTGCGCTGCCGATCGCCATTAGTTTTGTTTAACTTTGTTGATCAGTAGACCTAGCTTGCGGCTTTCTTCTTCTATTTTAGCAAAAAGTCATTTATTAAATAAAATACAATCATTAATATAATGAGAGTATTTGACGTTCGGCAGATTTACGCTAAAACAATACTCAGTTATCTTTATACAAACAAACGTAAATACTATGAAAAAAGACTAAACACTCGCATTACTAGAAATACTAACAAAGAATTACTCCAAATGCCTGTAACTCATACTGCTTTTGGGCAACGGATTTTCAGATACTTTGCGATAAGAATTTTTCACATTCTTCCAGTTAGCATCAAAAAATCTGATTCACAAAAAAATTCAAACACAAAAATTGGATTAAAAGTAATGATAGGACATTTACCGGTGCACTCACCCAAATTCGAAGTTATTGATTTAATCATTTACGGAACATATCTTAATATAAGTGTGTATTATAAAATAATATGCAAAATTACTGCCTCAACACAGGCTAGCCTAGTGATGCGGGTTATGTGATACTTCAACTTATAACTATGCATTTCTGCTCTTTACTTATTACCTACTGTAATTATATTATTTTCTATTTTCCTTTTTACATATATACTTTATAAACCACTTTACACTTTATTATACATGTATTTTAGTTATGGTTAACTTAATTACAATAAAGATATTGTTATTTTCATTATTAAACATGAAATATGAGAAGGAAGCGTTACTACGCTATGGAAAGATTTTCGGTTGGGTAATCTTGTATTTGTTGCTCCTCATGAAGTGTCTAAGATACTGGAGTCTCCTGCTTTTTGCAATATTTCAGTATCAGTTCTTAGTATTGCGATTTATTCTAACTATGAGACATAATCGTAGTCCCCTGTGAACCACACCTTTATATCATTTCATCTTCTTTTCGTTCCAGGCTATCGTCAACGGAGAGATCCCCAACTGGAGCAACGGTGGAGTGTGTGAAGACCTGCACGGTTGTACCTTTAAGAACCTCTCGTGTCGATACTTGCAGCATCTCAGCAATAAGACCATGATACAACAGCCGTATGCAACGGTGGACGAGGCGCTCCAAGCCGTTAGAGAAGGGAATGCGTGGGGCACTCTCTACTTTACCGACAACTTCACTGATGCTATGATCGCTAGGATTGGACTGGGTGAGATATTTATCAAATAACTAACGATTATTTTATTTATAGCGGTAAATGATTTTCATAGCTACCATGAGCACTCAGGGCATACACCTTATTCCTTTGACAATTGTCCAGTCCTTTTAAAAAAGTTTACCGGGCTGTCATTGGGCGTTTAGTTATGTCTCCTGATTTCACAAACATCTTAGTAATCACCACCATCTAGCACCATAAACGAATCGGTATTCCTTATACTCTTCACTTTTTCTACCATATAATACCTGATATAGAAGATGGAACATCACACAAATTTGTCTTTGTATTCACTTCTTGTTTCATCCACGAATTAACGTCGCATTCAAATCCTTCTGGTCTTCCGAACATTGGCATGAACCAACTCATTATTTGACTAATTTTCATCCACTTCCACATTTTCCGCTGAAATTCATTTCTCTGTCCTTCCATTCTAACATATTCGAGTAACTATTAAATGTTTTAATTTTGTTTTTTTATTCAGGACGGTAGTGCCATTTAAACTTTTCTGCAAATACGTCTATTTTTTCGATTCCAAAAAATGTTTTGACTTGCATACTGACATTATTATTTTCTATTCGCAGGACGTGAGGCCGATGAAGAAACTCTGGACCAATCTGAAATCAGAGTCTGGCTCGACATGTCCAACCAACAGATTGGTCTTATGCTCAACCGTGACTTGCAGTTCAGCTACCGAGACTTCGCAAAGGTAAATTCAGTTAAACTTATTGCTTCTAGCAGTCCCCAATGAAGTGCTGATACCAACCCTGATATATGGCAATGAGGCATGGAACTGGCAGAGGAAGGATGAAAGTAGACTGAATGCTGTAGAAATGAGATCTCTGAGACGAATGTGTGGTAAAACCATGTATGATCGTGTGAAAAATGTTGAGATTCGTAAAGAATGCAAGTCTGATGTAAGCGTAGTGAGCAAGATTAAGAAAGTGACGCTTAGATGTTTTGGGCATGTAGAGCAAATGAACGAAGAAAGGAGTGTAAGGAGAATATATGACGCTAATGTAAATGGAAGAAGAAACTAGGGATGACCGAGGAAGACATGGCACGATCAAGTGAATCAAATACTTGAGTCGGGCCATGTCAGAGGTCGGAGTAACAGAAGAGAATGTATGAGACGTTGTATGAAAGTGAATGAAGCAAGAAGTGTATGCCAAGATCGAGTTGTTTGGCGGTCCGTCCTCTCTGCCTACCCCTGCGGAGAAACGGCGTGATGGTTATTTATTTAGTTAGTTATTGCTTTTTATTCAACTGCAACCTCTTTAATCTTTCACTTTTCTAGTTTTCATATTACCGTAATGTACCCATTGTGATCTTAATCTAAAAAGCTTTGGTGACATTCTTTTTTTATCCCTAAGCAAATATCATATTGAACAAATTGGCCGTGTTTTTTTTTAATAAATTCATGCTTACATTTTTGTTTCTTTGTTTTAGGAACTGTTTACTGACTGCAAAGAAAATCCGAAACTGGGAGACATTCCAATTCAGTTCAAAGATCCAATCTACGGAAAGAGCAATCCTTCGTTCACAGATTTCGTGGCGCCTGGTGTTATTTTGACGTAAGTATAATTTTTTTTAATTATTTCACCCGTGAAAAAATTATATCTTTTCATGTGAATTAGTAAAGGGTTGCTCTAAATGCTATCTCATACAACTTATATCACTTCATCTGAATTAGAAGGAAAATGATTGACACCCTAGAATATACAACACATAATTGAGCAACAGGAATCTTTTCTCTGCTATGTTCTGTCTACTTTTGTATTTTCTCCGCTAATTTTATTACTGTCGTGTTTCCAACAACATTAAACTTATAGAGGACTGAATGAGTCCTTATGAACCGTCCCATCACTCATGAATTACTTCTCAAAACGTTATTTTCTTACATTTTTATTACTTGATCAAAAATGCTCCACTATCGAGTTATGAACCCTTCACATTAATTTGCTTTCCTCTGAGCCATCAATTGTGAAAATTGAACAAGTCCACTAGAATCAAAACTTTTTACCTATTGAAAAATCATACATAATCCATTTTTTACCTTCCAGTATCGTTTTCTTCCTCGCTGTGGCTCTGACATCATCAGCCCTTATCAACGAGAGAACCGAGGGATTGCTGGACCGGTCCTGGGTGGCAGGAGTATCAGCTGGAGAGATCCTGTCGTCCCATGTCATCACGCAGTTCATCGTCATGTGCGGACAGACGGCGCTGGTGCTGATCTTCATGATCCTCGTCTTCGGAGTGGAGTGTCAGGGAGACATCTTCTGGGTTATTGTGCTGACAATTCTTCAAGGTGAGCTTTTTTTTTCTAGTGACTTCTATAAATGCGAGTTGGCTATGGCGGGTAATCTGGAAAAATCGAAGCGGATGGCGCTAGTATGGTTGGGGGTTATGCCAACTGAAGAACTCCCAGAGAACCTTGCTTCGATTTTACAGCTTCTTCTTGATTTTCCAATGGTGATTCTGTAAATATTGCAATGTTAACATTATTATTTTCATTCTAGGTCTATGCGGCATGTGCTTCGGTTTCGTTATCTCCGCCATTTGCGAGCTTGAGAGGAACGCCATCCAGCTGGCTCTCGGCTCCTTCTACCCAACCCTCCTTCTCAGTGGAGTCATCTGGCCCATCGAAGGAATGCCCATCGTCCTTCGTTACATCGCCCTATTCCTCCCTCTTACTTTAGCAACCACGTCCCTTCGGTCCATGCTGACCAGAGGCTGGGCGATCACAGAACCAGACGTGTACTATGGTTTCATTGCCACCATTAGCTGGATTGCCCTGTTCCTGGTAATAACACTGATCATTCTGAGGGTTAAGAAAGGATGATCACTTAGCATTAATTAGGTGTATATTATAAATAATTTGTGTAAATTTAATGTCACTAGGTGTTTCGCGGTGATGAGTAATAAGTCTTTTAAAAATAATTTTGTTTTGTTTATTTATTATTAATTGTCGGTTGATCATCTTTTCATTTTTTTCTGCCGACTTTATTATTTGAATTTAGGCTGACTTAGCCAAATTTTATCAAAAGCTGATGGGCCGAATTGCCAATTTGATGATGTATGATGTCAAATGTTACTCAAATACGAGCTCTCTCGAATAATAATAAAAAATTACCTTTTTCAAGAAATTTAACATTATTTTTTGTTGACATAATATTTTGAGATTTGTTTTCTTTGATAATGGCAAATGCTTTCACTAAAGTTAATTTGGTTTTGAAATACTAGTGAATTTTTTAAATCTTATGTCAATTATTAATTTTGATCTTCTTAAAATCAAGTTATCGGTTATTATTATTTATCGTCATAATTTAATTTGTATATCATGACAGTTAGTTAGAGATACTGTGCCTGTATATAAAAACAATAATTTAAATCTAAATGTATATATGTATGTTTCATCGTTGTAAAAGTGACTGGTAATTGTATTGATTGTGTTACTGACTGTACTTGTTTTTCATACCATTCTGACAGGTTACCATATCCATAGAGAATAAATATCATAACCATTAAACATTACTGTTTTATTGTCTATTGATGCTTTTATACTACATCCACCAATGTTCCGAGTGAAATACTTTGTAAACTCCAGGGGCGTGCAATTTTCGGTGAAAATTACTTTTTAACGCACGCCGCTGATTTCACCAATTTGTCATATTTGTTGTTACCATAATTCTATAACAATGTGCAAAGAATAATATCAAATACCCTAGAAATATAGTAATACGCACAGCTCCTGACATTTACCATACATTGAGATGCCAACATGTTACACCAGTGCTCCTAGCGGCGCGAGTTGGCGAAATTGGGTTTTTCCATACATTTTAAAAGACTTTCCGTGAAATATATTCTTATTTAATTATAGAAATCGAAAGTTCAAAAAATAAATATTAGGTGACCTGCATATGATTTTACTCCTTTCTTTTCTTATATTATATATTGTGTTAACATTTAAATCCTCGCTGCTCGCGCACTGCCTAAATTGTTTACAAATAAAATAAAATATTTATTACAATAGAAATACAGTCTGAAATCCTATAGCCCGGGCTGCTAGAGGCGGTAGTGTAGCATTTTGCCAGTATTTTGATTACACGCATAGCTTTGTATTTAAAATGTATGAAAAAAAAAACAATTCGTACAACTCGGTCCGCTAGATGGCGCTAGTGTAGCAAGTTGCCATCAAATGTCAAGAGATGGAGGATATTGAACCAATTAATTAAAGAAATATTGCATAAATGACATTGCCATTGTACTTTCTCGTTTCATTTTTACACGATTTGCTCAAAATATTATTGATTTTTCAATAGTTAAGTTAGGTGTAGGTTAATTTTATTGTAGTTAATAGATTTTCTACTTTAATTGACTCAAATCGTCTGGGTATATGCTGGTTTATAGGATTCATCAATTAATTATTAGTTTCTTTTTTAATATGTGTAGAAAATCGAATATATCATATCATTTGAATTATTCAAAAATTAAGAAAGTTCAGAGTAACGAAAAACTAAACACTTTTTAGAAAACAAAAAAACGATTTTTCTTTGGTTTTGATGATAATTGTACAATGATGGAAATCATTTGGTTTTTTCATAATCCTATATGCTACATGCCTATATATTGTGTAAGTAATAAATTACTTTTTAATTTTACTTTGTCTTACATGTGATCTAAAATTGTTAAATGATAAAATAATAAACATCATGAACGATCAATTTTACATGTATGTAATAAAGCATTGCATTGCACTGTGATTGTATCAAGTTAAAAATGAACCAGCTTAAATAAATAATCTATAAATATATGATAGAGTCTGGCAAACAAGAGAATGCGCTTGCTGGTTGAAGCGCAGTAACTCATTTTGGCCTACCGAGGCGGAGTCAACCGGAAAATATCACCAATAACCATTCTGGATTTCTAAAACATTCCTGAATAACTTCGGCAAACCTGCGCAGTCCACGAAGGGACAAGCGCATTGTTTAGTTTGCTATGCTCTACTGCCATTAATGTCATTAATGCCATTAGAGTCAACCGGAAAATATCACCAATAACCATTTGCTATGCTCTACTGCCATTAATGTCATTAATGCCATTAGAGTCAACCGGAAAATATCACCAATAACCATTTGCTATGCTCTACTGCCATTAATGTCATTAATGCCATTAGAGTCAACCGGAAAATATCACCAATAACTATTTGCTATGCTCTACTGCCATTAATGTCATTAATGCCATTAGAGTCAACCGGAATGCTCTACTGCCATTAATGTCATTAATGCCATTATAACTATTTGCTATGCTCTACTGCCATTAATGTCATTAATGCCATTAGAGTCAACCGGAAAATATCACCAATAACCATTCTGGATTTCCAAAACATTCCTGAATAACTTCGGCAAACCTGCGCAGTCCACGAAGGGACAAGCGCATTGTTTAGTTTGCTATGCTCTACTGCCATTAATGTCTCCACTGTGGCCACTCTTTCCGTTACATGCGTTGTTTATGAGAAAAGGGGAGAGGTTATAACGGAACTATCAGCGGTGTTGACGCCCTTGTTGAGTTAACCACAAACCATGCTCGAATCCGGACGTTTAAAATTGTTTTTCCGCAATGTGCAAAAACTATCATGATTTTTTTTGTGTAAAACATTTACATGAAAAATTATTATTTTTCACATGTTTTAATTGAATGCGATACACAACACACTTGATGGTTTTGCACTATTTTAATCTTTTTCCGCAAGGTGCTAAAAATTTTACATAAATTTTTTTATGTAAAAAACAATTCATTCAAAACAATTGTTTTGTTTCTTGCGTTTTATAATTTTGAACGTTCTAGATCCATTTACTGCAATGTGCAAAAAACATTGTGTACATTTTTCTGTGCATAACATTATTTACATTAAAATGTTTTACAATTAAAGTGAAGGATTAGGAACATAAATGTTAAATAATACATTCATCACAAATCTGTTAGGTAAATATTTTCGTGTTAAGTTTTTAACCTACTTTAAGCGTCAGAGACCCTTTACCAGATTTGCATTGTCTGTTAATTTTAGCACCAATGTTGACCTTTTAATGTGGGCTTTAACTAAATCTAAGTAATATGAACAGAATTGTGCCGTGGTGTGGTTGTATTGATTGATTTATAAATATAAAAATAATTTAATGTAAATTGTTTTATTGGGAGATGACCTGGGAGCGACTTCACTATTATTTTATTTTTTTACTTTAACTCCATACCCTGTGGAAAATAATCTTCATCTTTCAAAAGTAGTGAGAGGGAGTTCTGGAGAGGAAAAATGTATGAGGGGATGGGGAAAAATCTGAGGGTCAGTGTGCCTATGAGTGACGGAACATATTAATCCATCCCTGCCACTACAGTGCAAGGCGATGGGTCGAGAGAGTCCGACTGGAGAGGTCAAGGGGTCTTCCTCAATCGGCTTCTGCCGATCCAGCCTGCTACATACCTGATGGGCAGACACATTCGCTGCCAAGACCTGGACAAACCTCACCCCAATGAATAAATAATGCACACTAGAAATGGTTTCCATGTAGATTTGTATAGAAACCGATGTCACCACTGACTTAGTACATTTGGTTCTAGGCCATTTAACGTGCGCTCTGTTTCTCTTACACTGCCTGACATCGTATATCGCCATTATAATTGATTAAAATAAATATTTAAGTCGCCATACGCTGCGAACCACCTGGACTGACTTATGACAGAAGTGTTGATTGGAAACAGTACTACGACACTGGAGGAGAGGTGTTGAACGGAACAATGCCGGGAAACTAATGTAAAGAGGCAGGCTCTTCAGCCTGCGGGCACGCCGGCCAGTGGTACCAGGGCCCAAAAAAAGGTTACAATTGAGAACCGCCACACCTGGTTAGATAGAGTAACTTACTAACATAAATCACAGCATATTAAACAATCATATTTTCATTGGCAACTACTACTACCAAAATGCCCGTGGCGATTCCGTTTGTATTAGTCCCAGCGTGGCTAAGCCGTCAGTTTCACTAGTCGGGTAGGAATTTCCAAAGTAATCAGCACACATCTTTGTTTGGCTCGTAGTGTTGTCATTAAAAACGAAACCATTATTTACTACATTGACGTGTAAACACATTTTTCGTATTATTTAGTACTCGTTAAGTTTGTTGTTTTCGTATTTATTTTATTTTTAAATATGTATTTTCCAATTCTAGTTCAATTTGCAATGCAAAAAAAATCTCTCGTTTTCATAAATTTATTATATTTTATTATTATCAGATTTTTTATGTTCAATCACGAATGGAGTGAATTAAATGAATATATTCCCAAAAGTATGTGGATCAGATTGAATCGATTCACTACTGCGAATAAATCTGCCCATATCTAATACACGTCAATAATGAAAGTAAGTCTAATACAAACAGTAATGAAAAATAAACATATTGTATAGTTTATCAAAATATTTTTTTTGTTGATTCTCGCCACGCTGAGCGTGTTTAGACTCTTATCAACTTGTGATAATGAAAACTAAATTACATTTCATAAAATTAGCTTCAATTATCATTAACGTATAATATGTTTTGGCAATCGCATTGCAGATAAATACGTGTGTTTTAACAGTGGCGTCAATGAGGAAAAGAAAAATATAACAATTTGAAAATTCAATAAATAAATCAACAGGGAGTGTACCCGTATAGAAAAATTAGCAAGTGAAAGTCTTTGTTCGTTGGCAGAATGAGATTGAGGATTTTTGCTTGGATGCAGTTTTTCACTAATTAGAAGTAAATTGGAATATGGGAGTGTTATATGGAACCCAAATTACATGAAATACGCAAAAATTGTTAAAAATTCCTAAGACTACCTTTCAAATGTGGATTAAATACCTTACTCCAATCTTGCGAGGAACGACTTCAATACTTATTTATTCATATTATCATTATTAATATTAATGGGGTTTTTGTTGATTTCAATTGCTTCCGTAATTAGACGCGCTCTATATGATTTAGGTCTTCCCAGTACTTCGGGAACAAATTCGAAGTAATGGTCGGTCTCAACTACATGCTCGGCAATTTTGGCTAAAGAAGGAAGAAGCACAACACAGCATAATAGCCCAAAAAATATTCACGAAAATGGAATGTTACTATTCACGTAAGCCAAGAGACAAGAAATTATTAAAAAGCATTATAACTTTGTTATTCTTACTTATTTGGGAAACCGGACAACCCGGTTTAACCCTGATATAGCCATCTTCAGACTGACACATTTTAATTTCCTCTAATATTAATAGTCGTTGACCTGATGACCTTATCAGAAGAGCTGCTACTGTATGTACTGTGATAATTATAACATTAATAACTTTTAACATATTATTGTCCTCATATAACCATTTTAGTGTGGTATTTTTACTTTTTCCTCCATTGCTTGATAACCATGTCTGATTACAATACTTATTTGATTCGCTCAGTATTTATACTTCTACCGTAGAATAACATTCTCGAAATTGTTTAGAGTTGAATTTACAAGGTAAAGATTTAAAATACATATATAAAAATTTAAACCAAAAGCTACTTGGTATTTAAAATAATAAACTATTTTCAGTCAAGTAGAAAAGGGCATAGAAAAGTATCGATCAGTAAAAGTTTATGTGATCTAGAAAATACTGTGATATCTAGGGAAGTGGTATAAAAATATTTGTTTGTATGACTCAGTGAAACACACGTCTTTACAACAAACACTTTGTCTTTATTTAAACAAGATTATAATATGAACGAGGAAAGGACAGGCTCGAGACCAATGTCTTGTAATTAGTAATCTCTAGAACTCTATTATTCCAATGTGAAATTCAAGTGAGCCTCAAGAACTCATACCTCTAGTTTTAACAAAGGGAGGGTGAATCTATACGATCTAGTGACATCTGTCGGTGACTCTGCAAACTATTACACAAGTGTGCACTAGAGAGCCATCTATGCAAATATCACAATATTGTTTTTCAGAAACGAGTGAATAATAATTCGTTCCTTTTGAAGATTCACCCAATTCTAAAGGTAATAAATTGTGGATGTTTCTAACTAGCTCTGTGTAAAAAATGTATCATATGTATATTTAGAGAAATGAAAAGTCAATGTGAAATTGGTTGTGTTTTCAAATATTGATATATTTTAAGGATACGATGCGTTGGTGGTAGATTAAAAGAAATGTTTCACGAATTATAACATGATGGTTAACTTTAACCATGTACCTAATTAACCATCGCATCATGCAGACGTGCAGGGGTAGGCAGGGAAAAAGGAATACCAAAAAACACTGTCTTGATATTGTCAGTCAAAAATCTAAAGAAATCTAGTGACACTAAAGGGTGGCCTATGTTCACAGCTACTAGGTACTAAAATAATTATTGAATGAAATGATTCGTTGAATTTTTCAGAAAGAATAAGAGACAACTTACAACATCTACAGAATTAATGGCTGAAGCAATCGTATTAGACAACGATCACCAATCTGTTGATAATGGTAAACACACCTCACAAAGACAAAGGACACTGACTGCGCCAGTAAGTTAAAAATATTGTTTTTAATCATTGAAGGTAATCTTAACTCCCAAATCGAAACACAACACCGAAAATATAACGGTAGCAGCTGGGATTTGAACCGAAGACCTCGTGGTCTCTCCGGGACCTACGCTCTATGCCAACTGAGCTATGGCTACCCCAATCCATCCCGTAATTTTTATCGGTATCATACTTAGACTTCTAAGAACGGTCAATATCATGTCCGAATTAATTTGTAATTATTAGTGTCTCGGATATATCTATCCAATTTATATTTATATGGGACATCTGTTGACTTTGTCTGCAAGTCTAGGATTAATATTCATTTTTTTGGAATAATTTATTAATGCTTATAAACCTCGTTGTGATTTATAAGCTTTGTAACGTGGCCTCCCCAAGTTGGCGCCAGTGTAAGGGTTACCACGTGGAGCGCTAGTGTAAGGGCCCCCCATACCATTCAGGTGGGGCGCCAGTGTGACGGACCCTTACGGGGGAGATCACATAAGTAAAAGGAATGTTATGGTTACCGGGAGGCCAACCGTTGAGACGGCCGACTCTCAGCTCTCCTCGACTAGCTCTGTAGGGTAGAGTAGTGACTCCGTCTCTCTGGATCGCAGATCGACTTCCGCCTCATATCTGGCCAAGGAAACAAGGGGCTCCCATACCATTCAAATGAAAGAGTCCAGTTCTCAGTACAGGGTTTATTGCGAGAGGGAACACATTATATTTACATCAAAACACACAATTAATTTAACCTAAAAACACACATCCTGCCTATTGAATACTGAATCTCTCTCTCTCGGAAACTAAATCAGGCATTTACGGGAGGCAAACAATTATATCAGCACAGTTAATAGGAGTTAGATACAGCTTACATGCTCAATGGCGTCGAGGTTCACGGTCTCCCATCGTGGATGCGCAATGCTGGGAACACACAAACTCACGCGGCTAGTAGTTAATAGGTCACCTGGTCAACACTGTTTATAGACATTACTAGCTAGATTGTTATGTCCAGCGGTGTCTCACAAGGACATGGAGCTTACATTGCCAAATGCGAGGTAAGTGTGATAACGCTTTCCCATGCGCAAGCGGCCATTGCCAAAGGCAAGTCGCTCTCTCGCTTTCACACAAACCTGACGGTTCCAATGCCGGTCTTGTTCTGCTGGCGAGCGGCTCACTGACTGGAGGAAGTGGCCCCCTGGCGGAACCGGAACCAGCACCATAAATAATCCTGGAGTATCCGAGCGTCTAGAGTACATTTAATCGTAATGAATTCGTTACGTAACAGCTGCAATAAGTTATTCCAAAAAAATTCATGGAGATATTGTTATTATCAGTACCCAAGACTGGCCTTTAAATTGATAGTAAAATTTCTATCCGATCAATTTAGTATGTTTGAAAACGTCATCAAAAAGACTATCCATTTTTTCTAGAATGATTCTAGGGAATAAGATAAGATTCTATGTAGGTAAAAGAGAAGTAGGAAGAAAGCTAGATGTGGTTGGATGAATCAAATATAGGATGAGGCCATTTTTTTTTACATTTTAATCCATCTGTTCAATTGCATCATAAGGTCCAAATTTGAATACGCTTCTGCTGTATGGGCCCCATACCAGAAAAAGTATGTAGAAAAATTAGAACGAATCCAAAAAAAAACTCCTATATCTGTTTATAAGAATGCACGGCAAGTACCCGTTTATGCATCAAGAAGATTAGATCTTTGAGATGCTCTACCAAAGTCTCCAGTTTAGGAGTGGAACCCTTGCAGTAATAGCGTACAAAATCATACCCAATTTGATAAAAATTCCATACCCTCCGGAATGCTACAAGTTATTTGTACCAAACAACTACTTCCAGGAGCGGCACCACGATCTGCTATGCATACCACATATCAGAACAGACGTGTTGGCTCAGCACAGCATGACACGAGGTACGGTGCTGATAACGTCATGTTAATTAATTTGTAATCTTAATTTTTTTTTTTTGTCGTATGTGTACAGTAAACAGACGCAGTCCGTAATACAAAAAAATTAAATCTTTAAAATGTCGATGATTCTATTTAGATCGACTTGTGTCCGATGGGTACAATCACAGAATAAATAATACACATAAGAAGTACCTTCCACATAGATTTACATGGACGCCGGTGTGCCTTTAACGTAATGCTTGATTCTAGCCCCGAGAGTCATAGAAAATACAGCAAATACGGCGTTCTGTCTCTCTAACACTGCCTGGATTGTACATTTCCACTCCATTTGATCGAAATGATGATGATATATTTTTTTGTATTAGAAGTTTAAGGCCCGAATGGACAGACTTTTGGATTACAAAATACTCCCACATCGCATTTCTTGTGTTCTTTTTTTCTATGGGTACAATGTTAGGATTTTGGCATTGCATCTGGAGCCCCAAAATACCTGAAAGAAACCCTTGACTCTGTGCAAAAACAGGTAGTCCGTTTGATAGATTCTCCTATCTTTACAAATGTATTACAATCTTTAGAGCACAGATGTTAGGTGTGGGAATGCTGTCCTTGTTCTTCCGGTATTTCAATAGAAGATGCTCTGAGTAACCAGCGTCATTGATCCCTTCGGCACCGGTGTATAGTCGGGAAACAAACCAAAAGTGCACTCAATAAAATCTCAACATTCGTCACATGAGAACTGGTTGTTTCTACGACTCGTTCTTGAGTTTAACAGCCCGGTTGTGGAACGATATGCCGGCCTCTATGTTTCCTCCCTCCTACAATATGTTCACTCATCCCTCTCCTCAAAAATACCCTCCGCACAGCATCCTCAAAGATGATTTCCTTCAGGGCCTCCAGTGGAGTTAATGTAAAAAAAAAACTGTGGGTTCAATCCTCTACAAACTTAAGTATCCTGATTCGTTAACATTTGTACACCTTTGAATAATGGAAGTAGAAAAGATTTAGTCATTTTCAGGTTATACTTGACTAGCGAGCTTGGTTCTAAGTGTGTCATTTTTCTTATCTAATATACTTTTTTTTTAAATCGATGAGAAATGTTATACATAGAAAAATTATTACTTTTTTTTAGAAAATCACAATCCAGGAGGCAATATGTGTGAGAAATGCCGTCAAAACTTATGGAAGTAAGAAAAACGGAATTCCAGCACTGATTAACCTCAATATGAATGTAATCCAAGGAACCATGTAAGTTTTATTGAGCAATATTCATATTGTAATTAATATGAAGCTTACAACATCATTGTCAGGTCAGTTAATAAAAAGGAACATCTTTTTCCCTACCCCTAGCAGCGATATCAAAATGAGATCATATTTTCTATAAGCTTTATGAATGCTTGTTTCTTTATTCCAGATATGGATTGCTAGGACCATCCGGATGTGGAAAAACAACCATTCTGTCCTGTCTCGTGGGAAGAAAGAAATTGGATTCAGGTCAGGTCAGGGTTCTAGGGACGATACCTGGCGAAAATGGTAAGAAATTCTCTTGCATTGGCTTCATTTGACATATTTATTTATTTACGCCCAAACCGTTTAACATAAACAATTATAGAAGTATATTTAGTATTAGAAAAAGAGAAAAGAAAAGATAAAAGAGAAGAAAAGATCTTTAAAAGTAGCTATAGGTACAGTGAATAGCACAAATCACAAAAACGACAAAAGAATAAGTCCAATAAAGGATAAAAAAAAGACATCAAAAGAGAGTTGCAGAGTATTGGTCATTAGTCATTACTTAGGGTAGTTTGTAAAAGGAAGATGAAAAGAAATTTAATAAAATTATATAATACTACATGAAGTACTCAGGATTGCCCGGGGTCATGTACGGTTTGGAGTAAAATTTTGATGATGTATTAACCCTATCCCTACCCCTACCCAGTAATTTTCCTCTTATTTTGAACGTCAAGAAATACCAACATTCCGCTTTAAGGGGTAGGAAATGGGGATGGGGGTGGGTTTCGAAATCTGATGTAGACAGTGCCCTCCCTCTTGTTTCGAAGGTCAAGTGTTCAAAATTTCATTAAACTCGAAATAAAACTGTAGATTTGTATAAAAAACAAACACACGCCGGCCGCCGGGGACATTCTTTTTCGTATAATATAAAAAGAAGAAGATAGAAGAAGACAAAAAAGATAGAAGAAGATATATACAGAAACATAATCCTACACCCAAATAATGGATCATATTATATCAGAATTACAAAATGTTAGAAATTTCTAGATTATATTGGAAATATGGAAATGAAAATATCAACAGAACTGAATTAGTTTCCGAGCCCATGTTTAACCTTTGGACTGGAGAATGAATGAAATAGTTAATTTTAGACTAATTAACATAGAACAGCTCTGGGAGTCTTGTATTACGATTTAATACTCAGAACGTTATCAGCTTTTTTAATTCAGGTGGATCATATTATATTGTATTCTCTTTTTACCTGTCGAAAACCATACAAATATTTTCATCGATTTTATGTCATAGGTAACTAAATTAAATGTGATTAGAGAAAGAATCGGTCGTAACTTGTTCCATATGCTGCTATGGACATTGTACCCAGTGGAACATGAGGTTTTTAGGGCCATTATAAAGTAAACATCTGTAATAAGAGAAAAAATCTATGGTTGGGGTGAAGTGAAGAGGTGACGTGGTGCAATGCAGACCACAATCGTCTGGCAAGCGGTGAATATGGCTTCAAATGCAGGTCAAATGCAGCACCTGAAATGTCTGTACTTTTCTGTGTGTTTTTTTATTTCATTATTTGACTGTTACTATTAATTTGGCTTACAAACCTTTTTTTTTGTTAATCAAATAAATGTACCATTCTAATTAGCAATGTACAGCTTTTCCTTATTTACATTCAACACTCGCTCATCCATTATCTTTAATCTCTTTTGTCCGAAAATATATACATATACATAATAAATATACCGTGTGCGTGCTGTACAATGAGATTACGTGTGCTGTTGTTAATATTTTTGTTCACAATTTATACCGTTTTAGAAAATTTGTTCTGCTTACTACTTGGAAATATGAAACAATGATTGGGCTATTTCTAATTTTAAAACTGTCAATTCATGGTGAAACTTCATTTTAATATGAACTTTTTGATTAAAAAACTTTTGTATCAATTGTACCAGTCTGAAGATGCCCGTGATTGGGTGAAATCTGTCCAGTCGAAAATAAACTAATGGAAGATAGTTACAAAGTTTTTTTAATAAAAAATTACGTATTAATGATTAACTAAATCTTCCACTTTTTTTAAACTTTTATCTCTCTTCTTTTATTTTCTTTGTTGTATTATTCATCTATCTTTTTTAGTAATATCTTTTGTGAATCTCTCTGTATCTCTTTTCATCTATTTTATAATCTATATATTTAAACCCTAGAATGGAATCATTCTTTCTTTGCCCATTAATGGAAGCGAGAATACCCCTATTTTAAATTATGTGTTTTTCTCCTACCTTTGATAAATATCGATTAGGATAATAAATTTTGCGATCAATCATTATAAAAATATTTATTGCTTAAATGGATTAAAAATATGTTTAATTTAATCGTTTATTGTGTCTGAGACGCGATCAGTAAATTTCACTCAATAGTTCCCACCATACAATGAGATGTATGTATTCCTCAGTAAAAAATTTTTTTACCTACCTTCGAGAAAAGGGTGCAATCTGCTACTATGAAGACAAACGCACTGCTGAGGAAAGATCTCATAGAAAGCATATCTTGAAGAAAACTAGTGCAATCGGTCGGCACTTCAGTAAAAATTAGTTTGAAGTTGCACAGAATAAATTTGACTGCTCACTTCCATTCTAGGTTTAACCATAGCGATTTACAAATGGAGTAAATATAAGCGTTCGAAATATAGGCAACCAAAATAAGGCCAATTGGCATCAGATAACATGCGTTACAATCAATTACAAGCGCCCACCGGGTATAAATCTCCAACGATAACAGCAAAATGTCTGCATGACTGAACATGTCCTTCTGGAAAAGATATAAAAAGCAATGGTGTAACATTTCATCTGTTTTACTATAATTGGCTTTCACATAATGGTTAAATTGGCTTTTTAATGTTAAAAAACTCAAGGAACACTCGAAGATGACACGCCGGTAAGGGAAATGCTCCGGGTCAACCGTACTGCGACTCCGTTCGATGGGTCCATTCGCGGTCGTGATTCGGGCGACATCGACAGCCACTTCACCCCCCTTCATACTTCACGCACGCGAACAATATTTTAAACTGGTCTTTTGAGGAACGTAGACTCTATTTATACATCTCAATGGGATTAACTGAGATTTTGTAATTGAATTATTCTCACTCACTCAATATAAAAACAACTATGCTGGCGCCATGAGCGAAAAGCAGTTATTTGACAAAAATCATAAATTTGTTGAAATTTTCTGTATTAAATTATGAAAATTTATTCATATTTTTTCTTACATTTGTGATTTTTGTCAAATAGCTGCCATTTTGCTTATAACGGTAGTATATTAATGTACTTAATTTTACAGATTCCGGAGTACCGGGGAAACGAGTTGGCTATATGCCCCAGGAGCTATCACTTGTCAAGGAGTTCAGCATCAGGGAGACTTTGATTTACTTCGGATGGATCTATGATATGACGACGGAACAGATTAATGAAAAACTAACATTTCTTCTCAAGTTACTGGACCTGCCCAGCAAGAATAGACTCATCAAAAACCTAAGGTTTGAGGATTCTTCGTCATTATTCTTAGATATACCTACAGATTTTTCTATTGTGAATACTGCACGGGAGTCCCAATTGCCCGGAGCCAGTGGGACTAATGTTTCCTCAATTGGGGTATGTTGTGAGGATGAAGGGATTGGAGACAGAAAGGGAGTGAGAAAGAGGAATAGAAAGGTTTGGGAGTGTCGGGCTATTCAAATCTGGTCACTGAACACGGTTAAAACCTTTTGAAGCAACGTTTCGATTCTGAATGGTGATCTATCACCAGGACGATACCTACATAATATCTACTGCTCTGTATATTTACCACTTATATTTGATCAGATACCTTTAATATTGGCAACTTCCGTGTCAGAGCGTTAAGCTCCTTGTCTCCGGACCCAAAGGTCGCGTTTAAATTGAGGTTTTAAAAAAAAAAAACTTAATTTATTTCCCTGTGGAACAAAAGTACAAGGTTATTCTAAATGATGGGCACAATTTCGTGCCGCAAAATTTCCTGATTTATACGTTATATGTGAATTATCTACATAACAATTGAAACAGGCTAGATCGCTCAAAGTTGCATAAATGACCGCTTGAGTGCTCGCACAGCCAAGAAGCCATTTTAAGTCAGTTGTGAGTAAAATGGCTACTATGCAGCACAAGGTTTTCTGTATTCGTGAGTTTTGTAAAACTGAGTCGACAACTGTAGAGCATCGTACATTTTAACATTTAACCTCCAACTAGAAAGAGAATTTGTCGTTAATATCACAAATTTGAGTAAACTGGATGTCTCCGTAAAGGAAAAGTCCGGACCGACCGCGTGTATCAGAGAAGAACGTGCAAAATTAAATCCATCATTTTGAAAACTGTGTTTTTTACATACATATGAGATATTATAACGATGAGAAGAAAATCAATATAGATATGTTTGAACAATATCGATTGGAAGGAAAACAGATGTCGCTAATTTACATAATACATTTCAACTCCTTGGCCAATAATAATTATTATAAAGTGGTTAATAAATTATTATTCAAATAACTTATAATATAAAAACGTTGTAATTTTTTTTTTCATTATTTTAAATAATTAAAAAATATATTAAATTGAGGTTTATAAGCATCAATAGAAACTGAATATTAATCGTAAATTTGTGGAATAAGTTAATAGATGTTCCCTATAAATAGAAATCTGATAGCGACATCTGTATCCGAGACACTATCTAGATTTCAAGTAAATTCAGGTAGAATCTTGCAGTCATGTAAGAAAAAGCCAAAAAAGGGAATTAATTGAAAATGATCTTAACAGTTCTTAAATTGAAGTATGATATCGATAATAATAATAATAATAATATTTTTTACCTTCTTTTTTTTATAACAAATAATGATATCCTCACTGGGATTTCCCGTGGTGAGGATTTCAATGGCGGAAAGCAATAAAGCTGAGAATAAAAATGGCGGAAAGCAAAAAGGTGGCATTAGATCAATTGTATAGAGCACTGGTCCGGATAGACCAAGAGGTCCGGGATTCATATTTTATGTGAGATTTTGTTAATATTATCTCCAGTGATTAAATAAAGTTAGGATGTGACCGAGAGAAATACAATAACAATGCAATATTTTACTATTATTATTTAATGCTTCAGTGGTGGTCAACAAAGACGTGTATCCTTCGCGGTGGCACTCCTGCATGACCCAGAGCTGCTAATCCTCGATGAACCCACCGTGGGAGTGGATCCACTCCTGAGGATCACCATCTGGAACCACCTCGAGGACATCGTCGAGGAAAGTGGCAGGACGGTCCTCATCACCACCCATTACATTGAAGAAGCGAGTGAAGCACATACGGTGAGAATATATGGGGTTATACAAAATGATGGACTCAATTTCACATGTCAAATTTATGGACTAAATGCAAGATGGGATGAAGATGAAGATAAATGAACTGATGTATTGGATTATTCGATTTAATACTAAGAACGATGGCCTAAATGCAATTCCCTGAGAAAATCCGCCAAAGCAAAAACATTAGTGAAAAAATTGTCAAATATAAGGACTAAATGCTGCAATCTAGACTGGGGTCGAGATTGGATTGCTCATATCTCCGACCCTATGGCACGAAATCAACTACTTTAGTGTGACTTTATGGAATGTGGTGCGGAGTTAAATATGTCAAATTGTGAGTAGTGCGTGTTAAAGATGTGTGATGCCCGAATAAATGAAGGAGTTTTGTTTACAATTAGTGTTACCTCGAGGAAGGTTAAGAATTTCGTCCGATCTGGTCAGTTTATTGGGAACTCGTAGTTGGATTCGTTGTAGAAGTCCGAGCAATCTTATTTTTTTATATGAATACCGCACAAGAGTCCCAACTGCTTCCAACCGTCTGGAGCCAATGAAACTATGTCATCCCCAATTGGGGAATGTTGTGAGGCTTAAGGTATTGAGGAGGGGAAGGAGAAGGGGGAGAGGAAGGGGGAGAAATACCTGGCTATTCAGATCTGGTCACCAAACATGGCAAAAAAGCCATTTCAACCAACGTTTCATTTCTGAATGGCGGTCTTTCACCAGGACGATTCTGAGAGTACCTTCGGCTCTAGAATGTGCGCAAATATACCATATATTATTTTTTTTAAATGAATCTGTGGTGGAAGAGCAATTTTTTGCAGAAAGAGTACATCACTCGAGATTCTTCGATCTTCCAACAACAACATATTAAATGCTGTCGTTGGAATATTAAAAGTATTTACTCTTCGAAAAGCAAATCTGCTATTGATCAACTCGTCATTATTACAATTGTTTGGAATTTATCGCCAATATCCTTCCCGTAGCTCCCGTGCCAATATACAGAACTAACCCAAACCGCAAAATATAAGTAAAACGGCCATAGATAAAAAAGTTCGGCTTGTTTCCTTAAACATAATATTTTGCTAGGGTATTTAGTTTGACCCTTTTAGAAATGTTTATTAATTTACGTACCACAGGAAACGATGATATGAACGCTTTCGCGTCGTCTTCATTTCGGTTTGACAAGATTGTTTCACAAAACTATTGAGAATTATACTGAATAAGCTGAAAATTAAGTAAAATAACGATTTTCTGTGGAATTTAATGTGATATTTGTGATTATTATCACTATCACTTCTATTTTGACACCATTTTAATGCATAAGAATGTCTATATAATTCTGATGTCAGTGCACCAATTTAATTTTATGTGTTTTTTTAATCGAATCATCTACAGACCACCAATTCAGCAAGACAGTACAGTAGCAATATCTGAGAACCTCTGTCAGACAAACAGACAAATTATTATCATGTTCTTAGAAGGAGCTTAGCTTCCTGACTCTCTAAATCCATTCTGCTGAGATTCCGCGTATCCTCTTATATATTCATAAATAACCAAGTGTTCGTTGTAGTTAGTGTTTCATTCATCTAGAGATATGCACAAAACTTTTTTTTTAGATTGGTCTGATGAGAAATGGAAATCTCTTGGCGGAGGAAGCCCCTAGCAGTCTAATGAAGAAGCATGGCTTCTCAACTTTGGAACAAGTGTTCCTCAAACTATCAAGAAAATATGGTAAATTTCTTTTTTATGTTTTTTTTCCATCTATTTATTTTATATGTGAATACTGCGCAGTAGTCCCAACTGCTCCCAATTATCTGTATCCAGTGGCACTATGACATCCCACATGGGGAGGGGAAAGAGATGAGAAAAAGGAAGGTGGGAACTACCTAGCTACTACTACAGTGGCAGAGCGCGCCCCTACACCCTAATTTCCCTCAGACCACCGTAGTACAAATGCTTAATTTTTAATTATTTTATTTTTTATTTATTCTATATTTAATTTCATATCATGTAATTTATTTAGATGTGTGCTTTTATATGGCAGACAGAGTATTGCACTCACCGCTCTGTTCAGCTAAAATCAACAAACATTGTTATTAATTATATATAGTCACCTTACACGGCTAAAGCCATTTGAAGCAGCGTTTCGACTCTGAATGGTAATCTTTCACCAGGACGATACTGAAAGTATCTAACTCTCCTAAACATGATGAAAAGATATTATATATTTATTATTTTTCAGTTATGTTGCTAATTTGGCAGATTTACGCTAAAATAATCCTCACTCATCTTTATTCAAACAAAAGTAAATACTATGAAAAAAGGCTATACACTCGTATTACTAGAAATGCCAACAAAGATTTACTACAAATTCCTGTAATTCATACTACTTTTGGGCAACGGAATTTTAGGTACTTTGCAATAATAAGAATTTACAACATTCTTCCGGTTAGCATCAAAAAATCAGATTCACAAGAAATATATGTAAAAAATTGGATTAAAAGTAATGACCCAAATTCGAAATTATTGATTTAACCACTTACGGAACATATCTTAATATAAGTTTGTATTCATAGGTATTATAAAATAATATGCAAAATTACTGCCTAGACACAGGCTAGCCTAGTGAGGCGGGTTATGTGATACTTCAACTATAACATTTATTATATTATTTTCTATTTTATTTTATAAACCACTGTACACTTACATTATTATATTAAACATGTCTTTAGTTATAGTTAAATTTAATTACAATAAAGATATTATTATTATTAATTCAATTTAAATCTATTATAAAAAAAGAATTTCTCTGGCAGGCGGCGTTTATTTGTTTTGAATACAAATCTACGAATTATTCCGAGCTTGATGAAATTTTGAACACTTGACTTTCAAAAAAAGAGGAAGGTCGCCGATATTTCAAAGACGTAGGCGTGGGGGTAGGGGTAGAGGTAGGGTCCCTGTCCCTATCCCTATCCATACCCCTACTCAACCACGATTTCCCAATAGACTAACCAGATATGACCAAATTCTTAGCCTTCCTCGACGCAACACTAATTCTAAGAAAAACTTCTTCATCTATCGGGCATCACACATTGTTAACACACACTACTCTTAATTTGGCTTCTTTTCTTCTTCAAATTCTATACACATCACTAATGAGGAGTGAGGAGACAGGTTAAATATAACTCGACTGTAACTCACACTTCAACGCACGTTCTCACATAATAGAAAGAGTTCAACACAAATTTCTCAAACTTTGAAATTATAAACTAAATATACCGAGAGAACAATTAAACTAAATGTGTTACGATTAATGAACTTATTAAATTTGAGTGATAGAAGAATTATTTTCGGTCTAGTGTTTTTATTAAATCTTATATAATAAAATCAACAGCCCTGACGTACTTCAGCTAATATAAATTCATGTACCAGTCAGAAATACAAGATTATCATTAACGTTCTATTGCAACAATACCGCAACGGCCGCACAATTTAACACTCCGTTACATAGAATTCAAAACTTTGGTAATATATATGCCCATATCACAGATATATGGGATGTATCGCTGATACAATACAAACATATGCTCACAAACTCATTTATATACTCTCTGGATGTTCTTTTGTAAATTTTTTATTTATTACAAAATAGTATACATATATCTCTTCCTATTGTAGTAAATATATATATTTATATCTATAGAAACACTTATATTACTTACTTACTTTATCTACTCGTATACTTGGAGCAGGTCGATGAGTTTGTATATTTGGGAAGTATGTTTATGAGAGATGGAAAGACTGATAGGGATATTGAAAGAAGAGTAATGCAGGAAACTCCATTAACGGAGGACTGAACGCGGTTGGTGCTAACAAAAAGTCCCCATCTCCATCCCCTCCTCACTATTTTCAGCCTCACAAGATAAATCAATTATGAGTGCCATAATGCTAATGGCTTCGGGCAGTTGGGACTCTTCTTGTGCGGTTTTCACTATTTCATTTCATTATTTTTTTGCAGGAAACGAAAATAACAATTTGGCATTTGTTAAATATCAGAGGACAAATGATGAGGAGGCAGTACAAATTCTGGGGAAGGAAGGCAATCCTGGAGATGAAGACGATGTGAATAATCATTTAGTAAGTTCCGAAACATTTTCATAAAAAATCTTAGGCTCTGTCATATGGAGTGATTTCATCGCTGCTATTTGAACAGTAGAGACGAAATCGCTTTTTGTGACAACATATTCGCTGCGAGTAACTCAATCAGCAGCTTTTTCAAGTAGCGACGATTCAATTAGAATTGCACACAATACACGCCAAAGAAACCACTTACTTGTTTCTCCCCGGACATCGAGCTGCTGTATTTGAGAGTAGTTACAACTATTCCTTCATAAAACTTTGGAATGAAAGATCACTATCTATTCGAAGATCGACATCGCTGCAGTGCTTCAAAAAGTTCTGCAGCGAATGGTTGCTGACTGCACAGTCAGCAACCATTTTCAATTTTATTTAAATTTTTCACAATGTAGATATTTTATGTAAGATATGTAACTTTATCTGATATCTAGAGGCACTGCGGGCTCCAGAATGTATAGCAGAACAGTGACCTTTTTGTCAATTGCTATAAGTCAATACTATATAAAAATAAAATAAGTAAAAGGACTTTATGACAAATAAATGTTTTTATTATTATTATTATCATTATTAGAAAATTTTCAATTCTGACCGCGAATTTGGCGTTCACGTGACCTCTTATCGTATAGTATCGCCACGTCAGACATCCAGTATTGCCATCATGACAAATATCGTGTCATTTCTAGCGAATTGGGATTGCCTCCGAAACGGGAGAATTTGTGTCTAACGGAATTTCAGAGATAACGGATAAAAATTAGTTATTAAAGAAAAGAGACAATTAAATTCAGCAAATTGGTGACAAAAATCAAAAACGAAAACCCAAAGCGGAATATCTGACGGAAATCCAAATCAGTTTTGATGGAATCTGACAGAATTTACTGTACATGCCAGCGGATATGTAGATTTCAAGATGACAACACTGCAGACATCTCAAATCGCTAGTCGCTAGTCACTAGTCACTAGTCACTAGCCACTAGTCACTAGTCACTAGTCACTAGTCACTAGTCACTAGTCACTAGTCACTAGTCACTAGTCACTAGTCACTAGTCACTAGTCACTAGTCACTAGTGAATAGTCACTAGTCACTAGTCACTAGTCAGTAGTCACTAGTTGTTGAATGTTTTTGGTTTTTTTCATGTATTTTTGGTTCTTTAATGTACGAATAAAGTAAAATAATTAATATAACAGGCATGCTTAGATATACTATCTAAAAAAAGGTTCTTTCTTTCTTATAGGTAAACAGAAAAATATACTCGCCTGCATCCGGTGGAAAAGGATTGATGGAGAAATACATTTCAACAGTAAGTACCTGCAAACATACATAATTATTATATTAGTAGTTGCTCAAGATTATAATAGATGGTTTGGCTTGGAGTAAAGTTTGGTGAACCGAGCGTTAATGCAGTTCTCCTTTTTACCGATGGAGTAAAGTGTTCTCCTTTTTACCGCCAGTGGTGAGAGCACTTTGTCGAAAACGGCGAACTAAGTGTTGATGACGTTCACCTTTTCACCGACACTTTGATGAAATATTCATACATTCAAAAATATATATAAGATTTAAACTAACCGTTTCTCCGCCGGGGTAGGCAGAGGGGACGGACCGCCAAACAACTCGATCTTGGCATACACTTCTTGCTTCATTCACATTCATACAACGTCTCGTACATTCTCTTCTGTTATTCCGACTTCTGACATGGCCCGTCTTAAGTATTTGATTCACTTGATCGTGACATGTCTTACTCGGAGGATCCCCGGCTTCTTCTTCCATTCACATTCGCGTCATATAGTCTCCTTACACTCCTTTCTTTGTTCATTCGCTCTACATGTAGAGTGGGCATGCCCGAACCATCTAAAATAAAAGTGTGTTGTGGGTGTGTCCTTGTGCTCAAAGCAAAGTCAGTTTTTCCTTACTTCTATTGTATTTAATCAAACATTTTCAAATATCGAAATGAGGTTGTTTCCCACAATGTAATTTCGTGTTATTTATATCATTACTTAGAGCGGGCTGAGGACAGAACTTTTAGAATATTTTTGAAAATACTGAATAGTACCCGTCAAAATGATGATAATCATGTGGTATTGACATCACAGTTCATAAAGTGACTGGCGCGGCCATAGATAATATTGGCGCTGAAGTATCCGTTACTGCCATTCGAATTGTGAATTGTACTGAATCATGAGTCGTGACATCACTGGTATTCATTTTACCTAAGTTCATTTTGAAAGCTCATAACTTTGAAAATGTTGAAAAACTAATTTTACTGTTGAATTAACTTTTTAAATATACATTTTCATCAATATAAAAAAATTAAGAGACATCCTCATTCTTTCATGAGGAGGTAAATAATTTCATTGACCTTCTGGGAGTCGAAAGGCCTTATGTAAATTGGCAACATCATAGTTCTTTTCTTCTAGGAATTATCTGTTCAGTGGTTTAACAGATATAGAATATAAAACATGAATAGAAATAAACTAACAGTCAGCACCCAAAAATACGCAGCGCGAGGATTCTTAACTCAAGAAATACTTCAAATGATTTATCTGTAAATTCTATATGAGTAATTAGAAAAATGTAAAAAGTTTCAAAGGGCAATAATCCTCAAACTGTAATATTTTAAATTCTGTGTGAAATACGTACTAGAATTTTAGGTAAAACGTTCGAAATTGCTTTCACTGGTTTTCAAACTGCACCTATTTTCAGACATATAGGGACGTATTTCATAGAATTTATGTTTGAAAATTTTTGTCTTATGAAATTTTTTGTTATTTTCCTAATTACACGTATAGAAGTTACAGATAAATCATTTGCGGTATTGTTTGAGTTTTTTTGTTGTTGTTCTTTTATGGCTTTCACCCTTAGGTACCATTAAGGGCGATCTTGGCCATGTTTAATCAGTTAGATTTGAATAGTACAGATTGTTGTTAAAATCAGTTACCTTTAAAGAAGATATAATATTTGGGCAAATAAAATTGAAGCAAATAAATTTATATAAGTTATGTAAATTTTTTTGTATTTCAGTTGACGTCCAAAGGGAAAATGAAAGCACTTCTACTAAAGAACTTCTTCAGCATGTGGCGCAACCTCGGCGCAATGCTGTTTATATACGCCTTACCTGTGCTGCAAGTTGCACTCTTCTGCCTCTCCGTGGGGAGGCCTCCAGTGGGACTGAAAATAGTAAGGAAATACATTCATTTCAATTAACTTAACTTAACTTAAAAACCCAATGTCTCTGAAATGCGTATACACATCCATAATTCATAAGTTCGGTTCTGTAGTTTGGATTCCAATATACGAAATTCACAAAATAAGGATCGAATCAGTTCAAAAGAGACTAATTCGGGCATTATCCTATAGAACCGGATTGTCCACACTGCTTACCGACTATAAGAAACGCCTAGAAAACAGTGATAAAAACGACATCAAATTTCTTTTCAAAATTATAAATAACCATAACTTAACCTTCTCCCAACCTCTTGTGCGAATGTGTCGACTATACAACATCCACTGTAGTGGCAGGATTCCGGACATACGAGTATTTGGCGATAGCCCCATAACTTTACAAAATTTCACAAATCTCTTATTTTCACTTAACCTCGCTTGACCCAAACATTCTTTTCTCTTGTTACTTTATGTTGTTATTTGTAACTGCAATTTTTTTTAACATTGTACAGTTGTACACCCTTATGGGACGGTTGGTATTTATTATAAATAAATAAAATTAAAATAAACTCATCTGACTCCAATCTGTTTCACTCTTTTTTTTTCTTTTTTTATTTAAAGGAAATCAAATTTAATAATGTTATTATTACGTATTTGCAAGTATTTTTGTTTTTTTATTATTATGATAGCTGTTTCGACGTTCTAAGATATTTTCACAGTTTGAAAGTGGATTTGAATGCCGAAACAGCTGTCACAATAATAAAAAACTAATACTTACAGAACTTAACATAATAACTGTTTTTACAGCTCTTAATAAATTTCAATGGCCACGACGTTATTGTAGCTCGGAAACCAGATAAAGAAAAAAAGGTGAATGGAGATAACTTGAGGGATGTCACGGAATAATCTATACCTTTGATCGTGGTTATCCTCAAGAACTTTGAATTCACCTCATTGAAACTTGAGAAACTGAGAAACTCCAGAATTGGCCAGTTGCTTGTATCGAGGCGTTGAAATCGGAGTATATATATTCTTCATATGACAAAAGGGATCAGATAGTGGGGGGGGGTTAGACGATAAACTATGCATGTGAGATGATGCCAAAACAAATTGCCACTAAATTTTAACAAAAATATTTGGAATTTGGACTACCAAATAAATACAATAACAATTAATTGCTCCACTCTGGTCATTTCACATAATACATTTCACTCAACTTATCTCACTCAACCCATTTCATTCAAGCCGTTACCGTTAACAGATTACTTTAAACTCAATTAATTTGATTCAACAAACTGTACTCGACTCTTTTAACTCTTCACTCAATCGACTTATTTCTGGACTCAATTAACCTGATTATTTCCCTCAATTAATTTCGCTAATCCTGTTTTACTCAACCAACTCATTTCTTGACTCAATTCACTCTTCTAGTAACTCAACTAGTAAATTCACTTCGCTCAACTTGTTACATCCAACATATTCACTACAATTCATTACACTCAACTCATTTCACACATTTTCTTGTAGCTTTTGTAGCATAACTCATCCACAGTCCACACAATGCACGTGCACCACTCCCAACTAGCAAATAAATAAGCCGTCAATAGGGCAAAATGAAATGTATGAAATCATTTGTGACTATAAAACTGTTACCTGATACTTGTTCGCACATGTCTAGCTCATGTATCGCAAGCCTCTCAAAGTCTGAACGAATTAATTCAGATTTAACATTTCTTCCAGGCGGTCGTGAATGATGAAATTCCCAACTGGGGTGAAGGCGGAGTGTGCGAGCTGATGTACCCCTGCCAGTACGAGATGTTCTCCTGCTATTATCTGGACCACCTGGACACGGAGATGATAGTGCAGGTAGACTATAGCACGCTGGACCAAGCGCAAGATGCTGTGAGGCGGGGAGAAGCCTGGGGAATACTCTATTTCTCCAACAGTACTACGTATCATATGGTTTACAGAGTCCACGAAGGTATTTTTCCCTAGTACCGAACCGTAGCAAAATTTTATTTTTGTTTATTTATTTTAACATACAGAGGGCTTTTACATAAATAGTACATCTTTATATAAATAGTACATAAGAAGTGAAGTAATAAAAAAAATTAAAAATACAAGTGGTATTACAGAAAAAGCAACAGAAGGTTTATGAATATGGTTGGAAAAAGTACATAGTCCACAAAATTCACCAAATTAACATAAAACACATCAATATCACCCAAGTATTTGTTTCCCATAGTGTGAAACCGCAGTATCGGGGAATGGGCAACATAGTTGTGCTTAGGTATACTGCAGTGGAATAGTGTATTTTGTCGGGTTGTTCTTATGGGTATGCGTAGGTTTGAGTTGCAGGAGTTTGGAACAAAAAAGTTAAATTATTTATTTTACGTCTAACTTCTAATGTATTTATTTTTATAAAAGAAGGATAATTTATATATTCTAGAGGGATATTTGTTCAATGTTATTAATATGAATTTTGTAAGAGGAAGACCTAATTACTGAGTTGTATTCAATGAGGCTCCTGACTAGAGATACGTTTAATAGTTTTATGACTTGTAAGGAATTAAAGTTTTTGGTTGTTCTTAATATGAAACCTAATGTTTTCATACCTTTATTCACAATTTGGTAGCGAAATTTAGTTTTTCATCCAAAATAATACGTAGATCTCTCATTTCTGTGACTCTTTCTAAAGCTGTGTTGTTAATAAGAAACCCCTTTCAATTTTTTTTAATCAATAATGACGTTCCAACTTACATACCAGTATATTTAGTTTTTTTTCTAAAGTTAGTTTTCATGGTTAAAATAATTGCCAAAGTTTCAATTTTTCAAAGCCCACCAAAACGCTCTAAATCTATGGCCGGTCGATTTTGATCAGTTTTGTGGTTAGAATGTCAAATGTCAAAATAAGGATGAGCTTTACCGTACATAATATTATATTCTATTCACAGTAAACCATAACTAAACATAAGTAATAAAATTTTGTACTTTTTTTAGAAACTTTAACCTGAAGAATAACAATAGCATTGAGCATTAATATTATCATAATATCCGTATTGATAATTAGTTTGCTCATGAATACTCTAATCTATTTCACTAATAATAGTTTTTTTTTTATCTTGAACAACAATTTAAGTAAGCTTAAGGTCACCCAAATTAAATTAAATTTCACCAAAACTAAAAAAATACAAAAGAAAAGCGAAAAATAAAAATGTTCATACTAATCCAAAAACAGAATGCGCACGTGATGTCAGATGTTCCAAACGCAACTTACCAACATATCAAGGTGTTTTGGTGAGATGATATTTTATTCACTTCTAAATAACAATTTATAAATTCTATGTATAATTATATATAATAAAGTTATATATTCAGTATCGGCGTTAGCTGATCTGTACGAATACATATTTTTAAAGCCATTATAATTTTCACTGGAGTTCCTTATTGAGTATTCAAATAAAACGGGAGTTTTCATTCTGCAGAAAGTCATGGTTTCGCACTTTTCTATATTTAAAAATATATTATTTTGTACGCACCAATCTTTCAACTCAGTAATTTAAATTAACTTCATTAATTAATGATAAGAATTGTGGTATGTTAAGCCAAAAGAAGTCTAAAAATAAGAAATAAAAGAAAGTTTCTCACGATTTATTAAATAATTATTTTATTTCCTTTCTAAACCACCAGACCGATCGCAAACGGCGAGCGACGAGGCTTATAACTGTTAGTACAAATGAAAAATTCGTATGGAAAATGTCAGAAGCTGGGGGTATTGTTTATTTCTATGGTATTTGCTTTATCTCATTTTTACAGGACGACATAATCCCTTATCTGATGATGAGTCCGAAATTGACATTTGGCTTGATCATTCCAACATGCACATTGGTGTCGCCCTCACTGTAGAGTTTCAAGACGCTTTTCAAGAATTCTCCACGGTAAATATTTTATTATCAAACCAATAATAATACTTACAAAATTGATTGAAACATGGTGTACCTATTCTAGGTTCAACATAAGAATGACCTGCCATGGTACAAATGGCGGGAAAGGAGCGGAAACATGCATACAAGTCGTTCTTACATTGTACGAGAATATATGAAAAGAAGAAAAAAAAAAACTATTATTATTATCTTCTAAATAAGATATATACAAAATAATTGTGTAAATTTGTTTTTATTGCAGGAGAGGCACCAGCAATGCGTCAGAGCAAATCAGTCACCATCAAATTATACTCTTTCACCCTTGACACCGCTACTCAACTTCACAAATCCTATTTTTGGGGGCGACCATTTGACGTTCACGGACTTTATGGCGTCTGGAGTCATGCTACTGTAAGGACTAAATATGAAACCCGGTCCCCGCTAACCGCCGATTCTCGGTCTGTCAACTTTTGATCGAATTTTGTTGTTGATTGTTACGGTTAACAATTTACATTATAATCTGTTTTTTTCATTATTTTTTATGACAAAACGGAACAGTGACAAAACAGAATAGTGACAAAACAAAGCAGTGACAAAACAGAACAGTAACAAAACATTACATAAAAAATAAGAGGTTAGGTTAGGTTAGTCGTTTATTTTTTCCTTTTCTTCACCTTTCTTCAATGTTCTGTCTTGTGACTGTTCTGTTTTGTCACTATTCTGTTTTATAACTGTTCTGTTTTGTCACTGTTCAGGTTTGTTACTGTTCTATATCATCACTGTTCTGTATTGTTACTGTTCTGTCATCGAGCCCTTGTTCATAAACATTTCAACTCCAGGATTTCCTTCTTCCTCGCTGTGTCGTTGACTTTCTCCACCCTGATCAAGGAGCGCACCGAGGGTTTGCTTGATCGCTCCATGGTAGCAGGGGTGAGTGCGGGAGAGGTGCTGGCCTCCCACGTGGTCACGCAGTGCGTCACCATCCTGGGGCAGACCTTCCTGGTGATTCTCTTCATGTTCCCTGTGTTCAGGATAGTGTGTAAAGGCAGTTTGTTCTTGGTTACCGTCTTGACCATTCTTCAAGGTTGGTTCTTTAAATTATGCAAAATTAAAGCATGTATTATAAACCAGTCTAAAATAAGTGTAGGTATGTTCAGTGGCGATTTTCTCTAAAGATTGTTTGTGCAATGAATTCCCATAAAGATAAAAAAAAAAGGAAACTAAGGCTGCTCTCTGACGGTCCGGTGAGGAATGAACTTTTCACTCGCTACTGGAGACACTGCGCAGAAAAGGTTACCTTACTATAGCAAACTTGACTTTTCTGTACAGTGTCTGCAGTAACGAGTGAAATATTCGTTCCTCACCGGACCGTCAGAGAGCAGCCTAATATGAATCATAATTTTACTGCACTTTAAACAGTGCGCCATTCAAATTCCGTGCTAAAAATCCACCCTTCCACCAATACTGCCAAAGACCGAGTCCGAAATGAATCCACATACGTGCGTTATGAATCCCGGACGTATATAAACTACAATCTCAGAAAACAGTTCGTAAAAAACATACTAAGGCGCTACAGCAGAAGACGCACAAACCTTGAGAATCTACAATCAACCCGGGTGCGCAGCGACTATTGGATTTGTTAATCCGGAATTTGAACGTACTAGTATTTGGAAGAATCTACACTTTTTTTCTCCTGTAATTATCATTTATTAAGTTGTTAATAAAATAAGTTAACAACTGTAGATGTTACTTTTTTTTGCCGTATTTCCAGAAACAGTGTTCCTTACATAAATCGTGATTTTCGCAAAAATTTTTTTTTTTTAAACTTTTGCCATTACATTTTTTAGGCACAGATGTTTTAAATGAATCGCAGAATTTTAAAAACATAGTTCAAAGGTAAAAATTGACAATTTCAATTACAAATTTTAAAAATTATAAGGTAAATTTCGAACGCTGTAAAAATTTCAAAAGGCTTTCAAAAATTGTAAAGTTTTGCTATATTTGAAAACATACAGTGCTGAGTTGCATAAAAATAAAAAAGACCGTAATAATTCTGGAATTTTTCTAAAAACGTGGTTTAAAAAGAAACGGAAAAAAAAATGTTACAGCTTTTTTTTCAGTAACTCACAACGGAATGTGGTCGATTATAATATACAAAAATATGCTCTTATTTACAGAACTTTACTTTGACGACTTTACAAAACAAAGAATAAATGATAAGGCGTAACTCTTTGCAGGTCTATGCGGAATGTGCTTTGGTTTCTTCATATCTGCAGTCTGCGAAAAGGAGATAAACTCCATCGAGCTGGCCCTTGGCACGTTCTTCCCATCCCTACTGTTGGGGGGGGTCATCTGGCCCATCGAAGGGATGCCCCAATGGCTGAGGGTCGTGGCCCAATTCCTCCCCCTGACCATCGCCAACACCTCCCTCAGGTCTATCCTCACCAGAGGTCATGGCATCACTGTTCCTGAAGTGTACTATGGCTTCATCATCACAGTTGTTTGGACTGTGGTGTTCTTGGTCGTCACACTGATGGTATTCAAGATTAAGAAGGGATAGTTTAGTTTTGAAGCCTCCATCTATCGAGCCACGGGGGGAGGGTGCCTACAGCTTGGCATGGTTAACATTGCAGTCGGTGGCATCTTAAAATCGATTTTTATTAATGTTTTTGTAATACCGTACAAACATCCCAAATGTCGAGGGCCAATGGATATATGCCTATTATGAACCAAAAATATCGCATCTCATAACAATTTAATGCTAAATCTTTGGATGCTATATCACAAAAGAATTTAATAGCAATTCAGCTAGGGGTGGAGTAATTTTTTTGTATAGTGTAAAACGGTAACCATTTAATAAAGCAATTATAAAATGTACGAAAAATGGTTCCCAACATAACCTAAGCTAACCATTCTGCTCAAGAGATTCTTTAGATTCATGTTTAGCTAGTAGCTTACCATTCTGCCTAAGAAGCACTAGAATTTTCAGATTCATGTTTAACTTGTAACAAAAGCTTAGGGCGGGTCGTTTCACAGAATTTGAAGGATTCATCAAAATTTCAAAGTTAATGTTCAAGTTCTGTGAAAGTTTTATTCAAGTTCTCTTATTATTAAAGCACTGCGAAACAACTGGCCAATAATTAAAAATAACAGAACTTGAATATTAACTTTGAAAATTTGATACATCCTTCAAATTTTGTGAAACAACCCGTCCTTACTGTTTCGACAGATCTGAAGAGTTCCAATTCTGGGTTGGCCGCAAAGTTATTCTGCCTCGAGAACAAGATAAGAAAAAATAAATAAATGGAAGAACTGAAAGGAACTGGAGGATGCCACGGAAAATGAATAGGCCTGCCTTTGGTTGTGGTTATCCTCTACTACTTGATTTCACTTCACTTAAACTTGACTGCATTCTCCAGAATTGGCCAGATGCTTGTATCGCAGCGTTGAACACTTTTGTGCGCGTTAAACAGTTTGTTATCAAACTGATTTCAGCATTATCTCCTTCCTGTGACAAAGGGGATCGGGGGGAATAAGGTGCAAGCATAAAAATGTTTACAGAATAAAGTTGATACAAAATGGTACATATATTAGTTATTAAATTTTGTAAACTAAACCTCCTCATCAGAGGGTCCTGTGCTGAGGCGGACTAGAGTTTTTTATTTTTTATTTATTTTGATGTTATGTAATTAGGTGTGTCTTCTATGTGGTTTTTAGTGTGGTTTTTAATGTTGTTTCATTGACCTCTTTTAGCCAGACTTTTATTCTTGACTTGTAGTAACTAAACTTTCTATTTGTTTTGTATCTGGGGGAAGGATGTTGTGGAGTTTTGTCACAAAACATGTAGTTTAGTTTGTAAAATCCTAGGACCTAGGTCCGAAAGTGTTTTTATAACAAAGATTGTTTTTTTATGTCATTATGGTTAGATCTAGTGTCATGAATAGGTGGTTTAGTGAGAGGTTACGCTTGTCTGAAAATTTTTTGTTTTTCATTTTTGGCATATATTTGTAGTACATTTGGTACATCAAAATTTTTGAAGATTTCTGTCGAACGCGTTCTTATTAGGCGGGTCTACTTTGCACCACTTTTACTGTCCAAAAATACATTTGACAACTTGCAGATGATTTCAAATACAAAAATTTAATTTCTTTTTTTTTATTATTTCTCAATGTTTTTTTTTCATTTCATAAAAATTGGTGTTAAGTTGGCAGAGCTTTCGGGATCCTTTGCACCTCAAGTAAAATTACTATGAAATTTAATCATTAAAGAAGATAATATTAACACATCCCAAATGAACCATGAAACTGAAAAAACAACAGAAAATAAAAGACTTGTAAAATAAGTCAATAGATGTCGCATATGAATAAAAATCGGGTAGGTATATCCGAGACTCTATTCCGATTGCAATTGTGTTCGGGTAGAACTTTGCGATCATCATAAGGATAGCAGCCAATAATATGGGATTTAAAAATGGAGGATAATATTAACAAGTCTTGAACTTGAAGTATGATATCGGTGTAGATGGCGTAAATTAAACTGGTCTCATTAGCTAAGTTGGTTAAGCGGTTACCCCGGATAGGTAGAGGTCCTGGGTTCGAATCCCAGATGCGACAGAAATCTTTTTATTTTCTGTTGTTTTTTCGGTTTCGTGGTTCATTTGGGATGTGTTAATATTATCTTCTTCAATGATTAAATATTACAATGAGGTTTACAAACTTCAATAAGTTTTAAAAAATAAATTGAATACTATGAAATTGCTTGATTCTCGCATTTTTGTGTAATGAAACACCATCTGTGGGGTCACAATGCTCTTAGGGTATATTAAAAATGTTTTAAGAAGAAACCTAATCAAAACTTTTTTTTGTATGAAGACCTTACGTACGTAACATAAAATGATTTAAAATATATACATATACGATCCATTTCTGGAATAGAATACAACCCTCCACAAGATACCTGTAAAGGGGGTGATATTCTTCCCACAATAACATTCCAGTCGTAATCCATTATGTCATGTTTTTCGGGCCACATCCAAGATTGATTTAATGGTTATTGTTTTAAAACTTAGCCCGGAAACAATTCATCTTCGTATTTAAACACCACAAACTCATTTTCTCCCCTTTACGGAGGCTTCAATTTTGAAACTTTTTTTTGCACTAGTCTTTGCACTGAGTGCAAAGAAACCCCAAAATTATCTATATTGCATCAGATGTGACAAAATCACAACGTACAAAATATCCATATATGCTTTCATACTTCACACCAAAATGATGAAATGGTTAATTAAAGAATCTATGTAAAAAAAAAAAACTTTCAAAAAACTTATAAACATTGAGATGGATATAGATTGAGTTCACATACCTTTTTTCAATTTTTACCTTGAACACAAAAAAACAAGTATAGACCTGCCTGGTATCCAAGATGAAATGATAGATGAACATAAAAAGATAGTAAAACAGTATTGTCTGGAGCTGAAAACTGTTTTTAAAAATGCAGATCCTTGCAAAAGGAGCGAAAAACGTTTTTTAAAGTTGGTACAAATTAAACTGCTCTGGTGCAAAATAAACCAACTTTGTATAGTTTATTAATCCATTTTTAATTGTATTCAGATTCTGTATGTACTTAGATATCGCAGATCCCCAACTTATAGGCCTTCCACACGAGCGGACGACCCAATACTAGGTAGGCTTGACTTTAGGAAAGGACGACCGGATGGTCTTTAACTTTCAACTTTCGTTGCCATGGCTATTTTAGTATTGGGCAGCGTTCTGCTCAGGAGATTGTCAGATTCCCCAAAAGCTTAAAATTCTGGCCAAGAACTGACCTAGATTTGCAGACCTGTTTTGCTTGTAACTAAAGCTTATAAAAGGTAAAACCGTGAGGAAGGAAAGGCTTGAAATAAAATAGTAATAAACATTTATCTGTATATTCTGAAACATCACATGCATTTTATATTCGTTATTACAGTATAAATAATCGCTTGCTAATAAAAGAAATTAAATATAACATACCAGGTACATACTTCCCCTTTGCTATATAATAGTTTAAGTCTTTAAAAAAATTACATTTTCAATAGAAATAAAATAAAATGAGCAAAGATAAATTAATCTCTTTTTTCTGAATCTATAAATTATTTTATAATATTTTATGGTGCATTCAAAAATCTTAGTATATCAGGGGTGTAGTTTAATTTTACGCAACTCGGTGCGCAAACTACGCCCGCTGAAAAATGATTATTTTAGAACTTTACGAAATTATTTCAGGGTACTTTGAAAAATCTTAGAATAGCAGTGGCGTAGCGAATAAAGTTTTCAACGTTGGATGGTCGCTACACCACTGAAGGTTTTAAAAAAACTTTTTGGTTTTGCTTCTGAACATGAAATAAACAACAAACTGTACAAAAAGGGGGTAAAAAATGAACACATGAAAATATCTCGCCACTGTATTAAAAATCATAAGCAGTAGAAAACAATATAATACAACATGAATTAATTTCACACAGGCAGTAGACATTTTGCTTAAATTATGAGGATTGGTGTTAGATATATATATAAATTTGATCATCGAAGAAAATAATATTGGAAATTCTCAATGAGGTTTATAAGATTCAATAATATTATCCTAATAAAATGAATATTTATTCTAGACTTGTAAAATTGGATAGGTTGCAAAACTCTGGTAGAACTTTCCAATCACGCCAAAAGATGGCAGTCATAAAATAAAGGAAATAATTTATGATAATGTTAGTAATTCTTAAAGGGAAGTATGAGATTGATGAAAATTACCAAATTTATCTAGTTCTCGATAGTTCAATTGGAAGGAGCACTTGTTCTGGTCAGACTAGAGGATCAGGGTTCGAATCCCAGTCGCCACCATTGCCTTTTTAATTTGTGTATATCCGTATATTTCATATTTTCATTGAGAATTGTTGATATTACCTTCTTTGATGATTAAATGTTACAATGAAGTTTACAAGCGTCAATAATTTAATCTTAACAAAATAAATCATTTTTACATAAAGTGCAAAAACTTTTACGTGCGAGATGAAATAATAAAATTGGTTGATACCAGTGAACCACAGCAGTTTGGAAACCTCTGGTCTAGTGTATGTATTCAATATCAGTATATCAAATAAATACACCAGATCAGAGGTTACCAAACTGTGGGCCATTAGTAGAATTTAAATTAAACACAATATTTTGCTACAGGGGTACGCAACCAGATGTAACATGGCACAATTCTCTCTTGACATCATTCATCACACTATTTTCTTATTTTTACTATTAACACGACCTGACTCAAGTATTTAGTTAAATTGACCGTGCCATGTCTTTCGGGGACATGCCAGACTTCTTATTACATTCCTCCGACACTTCTTTCGCCATCCATCCACTCGAAATACACGAATCATCTATGCGTCCATTTCTTAATCTTTTTCATAATGATTTCATTGATCCTAATTTTATGTTGCATTATTTTTTTAACATTAACTCGACACAAGGAGGCCCCGAGGAAAATAATGCAAAATAACAGCATTATTGTCTGACATACATACATACATACATAGCATACAGTAGCGATAGTAGCATAAAAATGTGTTCAGCCTTAAAATGTCAGTTTATTTGTAATATATCGGATGACATTATTCATTAATATCTTTTCACTTCATATCATAAAGAAACATCCTTTAAAAGGATCTATGACAAATTTTGAACACAAAAAAATTTGCACTATTCTAAAACGTATTTATAAAAAAAATCTTGGGAAAAATATGGTACCGACAACTCCAGGCGTAAGTTAATAATTCTGTTTGCAGAATCGATCCAAAAGTGTCGTGGATACAAGGACAGAATTTATCAATCCTGGTGGTTCTGAAATGGGTGTTCAAACCTCACGCCGAAGACTCTGAGCGAGTCGCTTTGTACGCTCGTTTTGAATGGGCAAAAAAAATACATTTTTGGACCGAAATTGTATTGCGATGGATCAACTTCTGCAATGCGAGTAAAATCAATCTTTTCGATTCCGATGGAAACCAGAAGGTGCGTCGGAGAACATGTTAGCTAATAGCGAACCAACCTGCTGGACAAATGATCCAGGGATGTTTCTCTTATGATGAAGTGGGACAGACATTATAAAGAGAAATGTGAATGTGAAAGTTGATAAAAGACCTGACCTGAAGCCCATCGAGAACTCGTGGTATAAAATGGCCGTTGAGATAAACATTTACACCGAATCCTTGGTCAAAAGAGAACCTCGGAGAATAATATAAAAAGTGCTAATTGAGAATTTTATAAAAGATCCATACAAAGATGTATGAAAGCAGTTATTAAAAATAAAGGAAGAACAACAAACTATTGATTTACATATTTTTTGATAAATCTTAGTGTTAACCTACTAAAATACAGGGTTATTCAAAATGATGGACACAATTTCGCACCGCTATATTTCCTGAATAACACATTATATGTGAATGATCTACATAGAAATTGAAAGAGGTTTGAAAGTTTCGTACCCCACCACTAGATCGCTCTTAGTTGCGCAAACGACAGCTAGAGTGCTCGCACCATCAAGTAGCCATTTTGAGTGAGTTGTGAGTAAAATGGCTACTATGCAGCACAAGGTTTATGTGTTCGTGAGTTTTGTAAAACTAAGTCGGCAACTGTAGTGCAGCGTTTTAACATTGAACCTCCAACTAAAAAGATCATTTATCGTTGACATCACCCATTTGAGCAAACCGATGTTCCTGCAAAGGAAAAAGCCCAGACGCATCAATAGGAGAATGTGCAAAATTGAAATCCATTATTTTGAATAACTCTGTACAGCATGTAATTTTTATAACAAAAAAAAAACCATAGGTGAAAAAAATATTTAGATAATTGTTTATTTTTCCCGAGAAATTAAAAAAAAATACATTTTAAATAATGCAAAAAATTTTATGTTCAAAATTTGTTTTAGATCCTTTTATTTATTTTTTTTTTATGAGATGAATTGAACACGCATCAATAAACTGAATAAATCACTAATAATCATTTAAATTTAATCTGCTTCACACAATAATCATACGTTTTGTTAAAGGGTAGTTTATTTATACAAATTTTGTAACGTTTAGTTGTTTGTACATATTACACTACCATTTTTAAAGCAAAAAAGGCAGTTAGTTGTGTTTCAAAATTACATAAAAGTATTTTGTTCTACAAATTAATGACTTTTGAATATTACATTTGGCTTTATTGCCAAAGAAAAACTAAAATTTATTTGTAATCAAAACAAAAGTAAGAACATTGGAATACTTTTACTGAAAATGACATAACCTATCTTTTACGATTAGTTCTTTTCTAAAAGGGGTGAGAATAATGACATTTTTATTGTTAACTTAAATATTAAATCACTCAATCTATTTGAATACCGTTTATCAAAATGAACAGAGAGCCTTTCAGTTCATACTTAAATACAAAAAACACAATAATCAACGTTCGCTTTGTGTAAAGATAAACGTATACACAAATATACAACGAAATACTAGTCAATAATTGGCTAAATTAAAATAGAGACCGAAGATGTAGAAAATACTTTAAACATTTTCAATCTTTCGTGACAATTGTTAACCCTTACGTACCGTATGTATATTTGAAATAACATAGATTTCGGAAGTTTTCCTCCGTATCCTAGTAGAACAAATATTAAAATTTGGCAGTTTTCATTTTCCAATTGCTAGCATTACCAGCTTTACGCTCAATTTTTCGCTCCGCAGGCGGTAATCACGTTTATATTTTTGAAAGTAATTTGTGTGTTAAATTTCGACCTCCGTACCATTTAAATATTTTTTTAATGTAAGTTTTGAAAGATTAATTATAATTATTTTTTTTTAACGACCAAAATGTTGTATTTTTTGTATACAGAGTATGATTTGTCATTTTGGGTGAAACATGCCCTGGGGGCCGGTTTTATAGCCATCCATTCATCAGGCTTGATATCATTTTTAAGTAATATTTGAACTACCGCCTGATTTTGCCGTTTTTTTTTAATTTCATCTGATTACCGGACGTTGGACAGCTGATAGTTGTTGCCCGACAATCGCTTATTTGAAACTGTGCAGTATTTTAATTAAAAAGACAATATACAATTGGCATTTGTGAAATGGATTCCTCATCGAGCAGTCGAAGTGATGATGAGTGAATGGCTATTATTCAAGATAAAAAAACAGAAACACACGAATGGTTCGTTACGTAACAGAAATTTGGTAGTTCTAAGTTTAAATCAAAGTAAAACTTCGAAAGTAAAGTAAAAAAAAAAAAAAAAAAAAAAACAAATGAAAAAAACAAATGAAAAAAACAAATGAAAAAAAAAGAATGAAAAAAAAAAGAAGAAAAAAAAGAAGAAAAAAAAAAAGAAAAAAATAAAATAAATAAATAAAAATAAAAATGAAAAAAAAATAAAATAAAAAAAAAAAAATAGAATAAAAAAAGAGGAAAAAAATAGGAAAGAGAAGAAAAACAACAAGTCCAAAAAATTTCAAATTCTACAATGCGTCATCAAGCATCACATATGTTTTATCGCTGCCAGTATTAACTGTGGTCTGAAAGGGTTAAGCAATTCGGTTTTAAAAATTGGTTTGAACTGAGAAGTATGTATCTACATATTATTATTTGCTCGGGTGGGTGCTATATCAAAATCTTTTAAACCACTGTACGGGAAGTGTGATCTATACCAATTTGAAAGAAAACTAATATCATCAATATACATAAGACCGTTTGACAGGCCAATGAAATTGAGTATCTCTTCAAGAAGGGATTATTATATTATATTTTTAAATGTTTTTTTCAATTACAGTAGAGGTAAGGAAAAATCTAGCTTACTTCAGGCACACAGACGGGACCACAAAACACTTCTATTGGTTTAGCTTTACAGTGGAGAAAACTGAATGTTTTTTGTAACTTAAGATTAAAAACATGACATGAAAATGAATAGACTTGCCCTAATTTACCATTTCGACACCTGGAGGCAAAGGTCACGTGACACCCGTTTTGGCAACAGCCTAGTTCACTGCTGTCCAAGTGTTTGGCATGATTTTGACTGCGAGAAAAAAATTATTAAACATTTATGAAAGGGTCAAACTAAATATTCAGTTTTTGTAAACAAGCCGAGTCTTTTCACTTATTTGCTGTTTTATTTAAAATGGCGGCTCACCTAGCTTGTCCCCCTTATTTAGGTTTCTTCCTCTTGCGTGTAAGGGCATCTCTATGTGTTATTTGCTCTGTGTTTCAATACTAAAAATCTCAAGTTTAATAAAATAAAAAGTGTCCTTGCAAATCACCTTTTAGAACCGGTTCGTTGTTTTAAATGGCTTCAGCGGTTTAGTGACCAGATTCGAAAAGGCAGGTACTACCTCTTTCCCTACCACATTTTCTTCCCCTTAACAACGGAGTATCGAAAATAATTCTACATCAACATATCAACTTTAAAACTTCTATACAAAATATCAAAAACAATTCTTTAGTACTTCTTGTTAACTAGTAATCAAATAATGATTTATTTTTTTTACTTGTGAATAAAATGTCTTTTGTCTTGGAGTAAAATAAAATTTCGTTACATTTAGAAAAATAAAGAGTTTGATTTACTCAAAAATATTTGCGGTTACGTTTACCGAAAAAATGGTAACGGGGGTAATTATTATTTTTTTTAATTATTCCCGTCCCCATAGGAAGGTTACCCCTAAATATGGAAGGTTTAAAAGAATACCATTTCAGAGCTAAAAAGAATATGCGATTTTAATTATATTATGTCATCTTATCATAGTGTTATAAATACATGAAATGAAATGATGTATGATTGCGAATGAAAATTAAAAGAATCACAATGTTACGAGTTTATCACCAAAGAAAATCTAAATATTTGAGGTATTTTGGATAAGCGGTATGATATTTACATAGATACAATTTAATTTACATCATCCGATCAAGTTAATCAATGGAACCAATAACCGGATTACTGTAATCAAAATAAGAATATGATTAATAAATTTGATATTAATGTTTTTGTAAAATCAAAGTTTTTAATGAAAGGGTATTTTTTGATAGCCGTTTTCAAAAGAAATCTTATTAAATTAAGAGACCATTAAAAATCATAGCACAGTAGAACCCTGTTAATTCAAAATCCACCGGGACCTCAAAAACCAAATATCAAACTCGCACGTAGTTCTCGAAAAGTCGAGTTCCTTCAGGTAGGTGGGTGTTCGAAGAAAATTCGTAAAAATATAACGTATTCACGTGAAAAACGAATTTTCAGGGCTGATTGCCGTCGTGCCCGGGCCTTCAAATTCATTAAAATATGACACATTTCCGTGTGAATCGAATTTTCGCTGCCGGGCCTTCAAATTCAGATATTCCAAGTAAATTTGCAAAATCACGACATATTCACGTGTAAATTGAAAAATCAAGGTCATTTTTTACCTCCGCGGCTGGTCTGTCAGATTCAGATTTACGAAATTTTGACATATTTTCGGACAAATCGAATTTTTTCAAATTACAGACAAATTTCCGTAGGGGGACCAAAATAATTTTCAAATTAAGACATTTTGAAAAAAAAAAAAAAATTCTAGACTTTTTTGGCAAAAATTATGAATTATGCATTTTTCAAATGACTGGGGTTTGAATCAACGTGATTCTACTGTACATACTAAGTGTCAAACTGAATATTTTATTATTATAAAATACCTTTTTACTATGTGCTTTCTCCTAGAACAAAGATAGGTTTTTGTGATAAAAATGATTTTCAAAATTGCTACTGAATATAGTAATGAATCTAAACAATACATGTTTTTATACGATTTATTGGGTATTTCTTATACTTCGCAACATACTATCAGAAATAATAATTCATTATGAAACTTTTTAAAATATTAAAAAGACATGTATGTTTATATATATATTTTTAAGATGGAAAGAAAAACTTGTAATTCTTCAATACGGTGTACAATTGCAATAATGTATATGGTAATACATTTTAGAAATCAGTGGAGATAATTAAATTTATTAACGAGTTCAGTTCGTGCGTCCACAAATGCTCTGATACCGAGTAAATGAGAAAAACTAGTGTAAATGATCCTCGATGATCCTCATGAGAAATTCAAAGAAAACAATAAATCATTTTTAATCTACAAATGTTTTGGTAAACCAAACAATTTCGATGAAAGGGGTAAATTTTTTTTTCTAAAAATAATTATTCTTCTACACAATTTTTGAAGCACCAGTTTCCTTAAAAGAAAACACTATTGGAATCTTAGCCTATAGAATAGAGGTTTTTTTTTATACATAAATGTACATCATACAAAGTAATCACGGAGTGCCTAATACTATAGAATTAACGCATTACTAACTATTTTTATGTAATTACAACAATTAAACTAAAGAAAAATATTACTGTGTTTACAGCAAAGATAGTTTCCAAAACAATTTGAAAAAATATCCTTTCGAAAGAAAAGCAAAAAGTTAACCTAAGGATTTTTTTTAACTTCTTAAGTGGAAAACTATGTAAAGAAGGTTTTTTTAAATATTATTTAATAGATTTTGTGCAGATTCCAATTCATTAGCAACAAAATTATACTTTTTTTTTAATTTTTATATTATATCCATTAAATTTTAGTTTCAGTGTAAGTTTTAAAGTACCAATTACGTCACAAAACTTAATTTTTTCAACTATTTTCGGATGAGAACAAAATTCTGGTAACAAATTTCAAGTAACCTTTGAAATAATATAGACTTTGGTTGCATAATCCTAACAATCATAAAAAAGCAATTTAAACATTGAAAGTCTATAAGTTTTATAACAATTTGGCACTTAAAAGATTCTATAATACAAAAAAAGTGGATATGTAGACGTAAACTATTCAATCAGATATTATTGTAAAATCATAAAAAGAAAATTGATACAAAGTAAAAAAAAATATTGACAATACGAATCAGAGATGGTGCCACTATAGCAAAAAGATTCTGTAATAAATGCGAACAATGTTACTTTCGCTTTGTTAAATCGTGAAATTAATTTCTAATGAATGAATGAATTAAATCAAATTACATTACAAAACATATTTGAGCATGAAGTGTGCCAGTTTTTTTACCCAGAATTCAATATCTCAAAATTGAACAATAACATATTTACAGGTTTTATTTATTGTTTCGTATATTCGCTACCAGGGGTAGGAGGGGGTAGACAACTTTCAAGCCATTAGAAAAACCTTAATATTATTACTTACGCAGTGCAAGGATATGAACAGGAAGAAGTTTGTTTATACATTTATATTACTATTTATACGCCACTTAAAATAAAACTTTAAAAACAGTCAACAAGGATATCACATTCAGTTTTAAGTTCCTTCCCACCAACGAAATTTTATATTTCCGACGACACTTTAAAAAATGTCATATTTAAGGAGTAGTCAATCTGGCAGATTCGAGGTAGAAATAGCCAGGAGCCAATAGCGGCATGATGATACTCAGTCTTTCTGCCAAAATTAAAACTGAAACAAAATTAAAAACAATTGTTAGAATCATAAGGTCTTATGTTAATTACCAATAGATATCGGAGTAGTGAATCGATTTAGTGTGATTCCCCCAGTTATGTGAATTTATTCATTTAATTCATTCATTCAATTCTTTTTTGTTTTTTCTACCTCACCTCAATGTGGTGAATACTGGTTTCATTTTTAAAGACAATATTACTCGCAAAACAAAAACCGACTAAAAGTGAGCGACGCTTACATCGATGCAACCTACTGATTACTTGGGAAATTCTCACCCGACTACTGAAACTAA
>JAHDVE020011783.1:0-104232 GCA_022606495.2 Halesus radiatus
TGACTGTCATTAACGTCAGAAGGAATGGACTTAAGGTACCATTTCGATTGCTGGAGGCAAAGGTGACACTCATTTTGGCACCAGCCTAGTTCACTGCCGTCCATGTTTGTTTCGAGTGATTTTAGCTGCGATAGGCAAATTTTAAAATATTTATAAAAAAGTCAAGCTAAGTACTCTAACAATTTTTTTTCTGAATGCAAGTTGAACCTTTTTACTTTTTTGCAGTTTTACTTAAAATTTCACCCCCTTATTTTGGTTTTTTTCCCCTGCGTTTAAGGGCATCTCTCTGTGATAGGGGTACACATTATGTCAATATTAAACATTTTCGTTTTGTGAATTAGAATTGTTCTGTTCGTTATTTAGTCTGCATTTAATTGCACAAATAAACATCCATATCCATATTACTCGGTTGCATTTGATAGTGAAACGTTGACCTTATTAGCTGCTGATGTAGATACTAAATGGTCGCGCGGAGTGAGTCGTAAAAATAAGTGCAATGGAGGGCATCAATTGTGCATCTCAAGGAAATGCTTGCTGCACTTCCTAATTTATATCCTGCACAAATAGAATTAGCAGTCACAAACATAAATTGATGCATTTTTCCGAGGGCACAATACAAAGGAAAACAATATTCCGTAGTTTAACTACGTTATTTTTGTCAACAAAGGAAATGTTGAAATGGTGAACTCGCAAGAATTTAAATGCTGAGGGTAATTTTAAACAAAAAGAACATATTCCAGAGTGGAAGATACTCTCAGTATCACCCTGGTGAATGACCACCATTCAGAATTGAAATGTTGCTTGAAATAGCTTTTAGCCGTGTTTGGTGACCAGATCTGAATAGCCAGGTATTTCCCCACCTTCCTCTTCCCCTTCTCCTTCCCTCCCCAATACCTTCAGCCTCACAACATTCTCCAATTGGGGATGCCATAGTCTCGCTGGCTCCAGATGGTTGGGAGCAGTTGGGGCTCTTGTGGGGTATTCATGTAAAAAAAAAAAAATAAGGCCTTAACGGATACATTTTATCTTCAGTACATTTCAAATTTTGAAAACGTTACATTCTTACTCAAAAGATATTTTTTTTGTTATTTAATTAATGATACGTATTTAAATTATATGTTTAATGCGAATATAACGCCAAAAAAAAATATTTATTCCAAAAATTTATCCAAATTACGAAAACATCTCATCTTTGAAAATGAGATATTTCACCGCACGCCACTGGCGGATTAGTACATTTTAAATATTATACCATAATAACATGTTTTATTCTATTCATAGATTAAATTTAGTCACGGAAGAAATTACACAGAATAGTAACATAAATTACAATAAATTATTATGAAGGTACTCGTATAATAAAATTTAATGATGTTTTTATCATCCATCTACAGGCACGAGCTAACCCTATGACCTGATGATTGAGTGCGTGAAATATAGTTGGCCTTAACACCTGTACTGCTCGTACTAAAAATGCATAAGATACTGCACTTGCTGTTACACATAGTTACTTTGACCTTGGCTTTGATTTGAAGGCATCTTTCGAAGCACCTATTATAATAATTTTATTCCAGGGCTAGGTGCATTTGTATGTTCAGTTATAGATGGAGTCTTATAGTCTGAAAAATATTAAATATATACGAAAGTAAGAACTGGATATTTTACTGGATGAAAGAGATATTTTATAAGATTATTTTTTATTAAAAAATTATACGATGTATTTCTATACATTGTATATCCAAAAATTAAGAAACTCACTATGGGATCACGTGCACAATCTGCAGTACAGTTTTTGTAAATAATATTTTACAATATATAACATTTAAAACATATAATTAACATTCACTTTACAATACATAATTAGCATTTGTTATAATGACACATATCACTGGTACATTATGTAAGTGTACTTATTACAGAGACATTTATTACAAAGCCACACATCACTGGTACATTATGTAAGTGTACTTATTACAGAGACATTTATTACAAAGCCACACATCACTGGTACATTATGGAAGTGTACTTATTACAGAGGCACTTATTATAAAGACACGTATAACTGGTACATTATGTAAGTGTACTTATTACACTGACACTTATTATAAAGACACACATTACTGGTACATTATGTACGTGTACTTATTACAGAGATACTTATTATAAAGCCACACATCACTGGTACATTATGTAAGTGTTCTTATTACAGAGATACTTATTATAAAGCCACACATCACTGGTACATTATGTAACTGTACTTATTAGAGAGACACTTATTATAAAGACACATGTCACTGGTACATTATGTAAGTGTACTTATTACAGAGACACTTATTATAAAGACACACATCACTGGCACATTATATAATTATTCTTATTACAGAGACACATCGCAGCATTAATTAAAATGGTAGATTTTTACCATCTTACTTTGAGACCTTTCACATTGGCTTGCATGTTTAATCTCATTAGGTAATTTATTGTATTGTGTGTAAGCTATATATTCTAGAGATTTTAATACTTATTTTGTCGAGTGTATTTTGGGTATACGTAATTTGTTTATTTAAGAATCAAACGGTTATACAATATGATAATTACATTGTTAAATGAACACAAGACAAACCAATAAACTTCCATTAATTAAGCGTTATAAGCAATTATACATACTGCAGTACAAACATAAAAGAAAAATGAAACAATAGATAGGTATTACAAGAACAGTCAAAACGAGTAATTAAATTTTTCGCATTATACAATAGATTTAGCCAGTTTGACTTTATATGTTTTCAAGGTGCAGTTGAAAATGTATACATCTCGTAAAGTATTGAATAATAATAACAATGTTTTATTATCTTCTTTTTTATAACAAAATAACAAATTATGATATCCTCACTGGGATTTCCCGTGCTGAGGATTTCATTTACAAAATATTAAATTACATTATATTAGATTGATGTGCTCGATGAAAAAAATTTATTCTATTGTGGGATGTTTTAAGTGCAGTTGAGTGGTTTCGGTGTAAGTGTGTATTTGGTGTTAATATATTTTCTATTTCAGATCTCCCTATGTAACGTATCCAGATATGTTTGATGTTTTGTAGATATGTCCAGCGCATACATAGATTTACAATGTGGGATACAACCAGAGTGGAAAATACTCTCAGTATCGCCCTGGTGAAAGACCACAATTCAGAATTGAAACGTTACTTGAAATGGCTTTTAGCCGTGTTTGGTGATTAGATCTGAATAGCCACGTATTCTTAACCTTCCTCTTCCCAATCTCCTTCCCCTCCCCAATACCTTCAGCCTCACAACATTTCCCAATTGGGAATGCCATAGTCTCACTGGCTCCAGACGGTTGGGAGCAGTTGGGACTCTTGTGAGGTATTCATATAAAAAAAATAAAAAAATACCATGTTAAAAAATACCACAGTGAAAACGTGCAAGCTAAGTCATCTAGCTGGTGCTCGGACAGGATCGACATGCCACCGGGTCTACGAGGTGCCTGCCCATCTACGTCACGTGCTGGTGAAGCAAGGAAAGGTCTTTGTTGACTGGAATGTGTGCCGCGTTCGTGACTTTATTGGGCTTACAGTGTGTTCCAAGTGCCAAATGATCGGACATTCCTTCTAGTTCTGCAAGGACCAGCAAAGATGTGGACATTGTGCAGGTGAAGGTCATGCCAGGACAGATTGCCCAAAAGCTGCCGCCAAGCCAGTATGTGCCACCTGTACCAGGTTTGGCAAGCCCGCTGGACATTCGACTGGAGACAAGGACACCTGCCCAGCTTATAAGGCTGCTCTTTCCGAGGACTTTGCCACCATCGATTATGGCGTATAAATACATTGATGACGACGGTGATGTTATCTACACGAGGACTAATGACTTGAAATAGTGGACGGAAGAACATAAAATTGGCCATAATATAGGTAATTTTACTTGCGTTCAACTAAACATTCGATCCATATCTAAATACTGGGATGTTTTACATGCTAACCTCCAAAATTGTTGGAATAATATAGATATCCTAATGCTATGTGAAACTTCAATAAAAGGGAACATACTTGTCTTTTCGAAATTCCTGGTTACAGTAGCATTAGTTACTGTCGCACATCCAAATCTGGAGGGGGTATAACCTTGTATATTCAGGATACTTTACCTTTCACCCAAAATTTACTTGAAACAAAGTTGTTCGAGAATATTTCCTGTATAATAACATTACCAAATAATTCTATACTCAATGTACTAGCAATATATAGACCACCAAATCTTAGTAAACAATCATTTATCAATGAACTTTCATCAATATTAACAAAATGTTCAAACCCTAATGAAAATATGCTAATATTTGGTGACATAAATATTGATTTGTTAAATTATATAGATCCTGTGATTATTCACTATGAAAATACTCTTTCAAATAACTATTTTACAAAATGTATAAACGACGTTACAAGGGAAGCTATAGCAAATAGTAAAATGACACGAACATGTTTGGATCATATTTTTGTTAGATATAATAGCAAACACAAAGAAACTGACATACTCTACGCATGTGTTTGTGACTTCATCATTGCAGACCACTTTGCAACAGCTGTGAACATTCCGTACTATAAAACTAATAAACGGCCTACATATAAAGGGCGGAAAGTCTCAATTTTATCTCAAAAACGAATAGATTTTTCAATTAGAAATTATAACTGGAATACTTTGCTTCAGACAAATGATTGCAATAATTTATATAGTCAAATAAAAAGCAAGTTTAACGAAGTATATGAAAATAGTAAAATATTTATAGATGTAAAACCCAATGCAATACCTTGGATTATAAAAGAATGGATGACAGAAGATATTCTATCACACATTAAAAAACGAGATTCTTTATTTAAGCGGTGGAAAAGCTCCCCAACAAATGCAATTTATGAAAAACAATACAAATCTTTTCGTAATTTTGTTACTAAATTAATAATAAAAAGTAAAACAACCTTTTTCAATGATAAATTTAAGAATAATTTTTCAGATATCAAAAAAACATGGGATGAAATAAATAAAATTCTAGGACGTAGGACAAAGAGTAACTGTGACGATGTAATTAGTAGGTTTATGTTAAAAATCAATCTGCGGAAAATGTTACAAACCAATTTGTTAATTATTTTTCAGATAACATAGCCTCAATGGTTCATAAATGTGATTTTAAGGCGTCAAATATTGTCCCGATAGAGTCACCGCAAAGTTTGTATATACCACGAGCATCACTCGCAGACATACTGAGTATAGTCAAACTTCTCAAAAATTCAAAGTCCCTTGGCATAGATAATATCCGAATGTTTGACATAAAAAGACACATAGATATTTTGGGTCCTATATTAACCCATCTGATCAACACAATTTTAACACAAGCTGTGATACCAGATGAACTCAAATGTAGTATTATCAGACCTATTTACAAAAATGGGAAACATACTGATATAGAAAACTATAGAACGATTAGTATATTACCCGCTCTAGAAAAGATTCTTGAAAAATACATATCTTTAAAACTAACCAAATACTTGGAGTGCTTTTCTTTAATAGATCCTAATCAATTTGGTTTTCAAAAAAAAAAGTACTGAAATGTTACTTCAGGATTTCTCTAACTATATAAATAATGAACTGAATAATAAAAGACATGTTTTAGTACTGTTCATAGACAATTCAAAGGCATTTGATACTATAGACCCGATGAAATTGTTAAATATTTTGGAGGCAATAGGGGTAAGAGGAAACTTTCTCAAACTATTCAAAAACTTCCTAACCAACCGCCAAATCCAGGTTAAAATATCAGACAAATTTAGTAAAAGAAGAAATGTCAAAACAGGAGTTCCACAAGGGTCAATTTTAGGTCCAACGCTCTATATTATCTTTGTATCACTTATGAACAAAATATTCTCGTTTGTTAAACATTATGTATATGCTGATGATACAGCACTTATAATATCCCATGAAAATTTGGATACTGCAATAAAATTATTACAGGTAGACTTTATTTCTTTATTAAAATGGTCACACGACTCTGGTCTAATAATCAATGCTAAAAAAACGAAATTGATGCATATAAGATCCCCGCATGCAAGGTACAGAGAGGCACCTGTAATCGTATCCCATTCATTTAATTGCATTCACAATAATACCAAACAGCCCTGCGCGTGTACAAGTATCGAATTAGTCAACCAGTACGTGTATCTAGGTGTTACGGTGGATTGTAATATGAAATGGGACGTACAAATTTTCAACCTCTGTAAGCGACTTCGAGCCATTGTAGGAAGACTCCACAAGATAAAATTATACGTGCCTATAAAAACTATGAAACTAATTTATTTGTCTCTAGCAGAATCGACTATAAGGTATGGTATAACTTCTTGGGAACACTCCTGTAAGACCAACATAAAACATTTACAGCTGATTCAAAACGCCATGGTAAAATTGTTAGTAAGTAAAACAGTTTTTAACCAAAGGCGAGACATTGATATCATGTACAAATCAATAAATGTATTACCTGTTCGTGGTATTTTGTGGCATAAAATTCTACTGCAACATATATCTGAAAGTCCGTATAAGGCAGTGGTGGATCATGTACACAATACACGTTTCACAAAAAATATAGGAATGATAGTGCCAATATTTCAAAATAAATATGGTCAACGAACCCTTGAATACATTATACCATTTATATTTAACAAATTGCCGTACGAATTTAAAAACAATTGTCCTATGATGAAATTCTCACTGATGTTAAAGTGTTGGCTTTTGGAAAGTAACCTTGTGTATTGATGGTAACAAATATGACGGTCTCCATGGTTGTATAGCTCCTAGATATCTGGTGTACTTACTGTTACGGTGTTGCTATTATATTTAAGTCTATCCTCATTGTAACCAACCTGTACTGCTGTTTTATGTATATATCTTTTAAATTTTTATTTCTTAATCTATTTAATACTTACAGATGCTTTGATATTTCTGATATTTACGTAATAGTTATATTTTTGTAATATGAATGTTTTTATAATGTTGATATTTTAAAAAGTATTGATGTTTTTATAATATTGATATTTTTATAATATTGATACTTTTATAATATTGGTACTTTTATAATTTTGATATTTTTTTATGATATTGACATTTTTATAATATTATTTAAATCGGTGTTATAAGATTGGACTCTAGTATCTCAATAACAAATCTGTAACAACCCCAACTAGCCCCAACCCCAACTAACCCAACCCCAACTAACCCCGTTACAGTGAATATACTAACGATAATGCCTGCATACGGATTGTTGTAGATCGTCAAAAATCTATATGAGTATAAATCATTGAATTTATTATTTATCAAATTCACGATTTATATTTTTTTTTTTTCATAGAGAAATATAAAAAGATATATTTATAAAATATATCTATTAATAGTAAAATATATACAAAAATATTATAAAATAAATATATATAAATAAATATTGATGATATCAGCTGACGGGGTCAACATAGTGTCTTGCACTGGCTAATAATTCACTTTCGATCCTCGAATTCTACGTTTTGCCGATGGTTTGGAGCTGTACGATTCATCAAAGCCCATTGTTTTTCAGGAGACCATCAGCTCTGACTTCCTCTCCTCTCTGAAAGCATTTTACGAGCTTAATGACTTCTCAAAGGACAAACTCTAAATCAAAAAGTAACTGCTTAATAACTCTGCTGAGGCCATGCTTAGTACACATAGCATCGCAACCTGGGTGGCCATGGAACCAATTTATAAAAAGTATCGAGACAGAGTCTCCTAACTGGGAGAGCTCCTGAACTGTGCAGAAATCTTCAGAGTCTCTGAGTATAAGGAGGCAGTGCTCACCATGTTGGCTTGCCTTATGTACCTCCCCCCGGCAGGGTATACTCATTTAAACCAATTCATCCATAATTGACTATCGACATATACATATAGACAGAACGCTTACGAGATGTAGCAGTTCATCTAGAAGCACGGGTTGAACAAGAACGTGACAGACAATCTGGCAGGTGTTGTGAAAAACAACGTTTCGTTTGAGAAAATGAATACATAAATAATAACCAAGTCCAAAGCTAAATTAGAGGAGATCTTTTCTAACCGACAGCCAAATAATGCTATCCCCGCAGAAAGACAGATGGCAGGGAACAGGTTTGGAGGGTTGTTTGGAAATCCTCCAGCATATTTTCGAGAATGATAATTCACAAAAATCTGAAAATAGTTTATGCTAACTTGTTCTTATCATCAAATTTGCATTTATGCTCCAGCATATTAGATATATATAATATATATGAAAATTATTTATTTCAGAAGTCCTCTTCGATGAGTTTGATGCCGTGCTCTTACAATTCTTTCAGGATCGGGCCATAAAGTTCGGCAATTGTGGGAATCAGGACTCCTCGTGAAGTAATTTTCCCATCTAAAATCATCTGTGCTCCTATGGCAGTGGGAGTACCTACTGTCTGACTCATTCCGCTGGCTCCGTGCTTGTCTCCAATCAGCACGAGAGAGCTCTTTCTCGTGAATGGCTTTCGGCCAGGGATCTCTATCTTGAAGACGTGCTGCATGGCAATGAGGTCAGCTTCCTTCTAGCCAAGTTTGAGTCGTTTGTTGAGGAGGAATACCAGGTTTTCGAGATTTGAGGAGTTGTGATCATTTATCTGTATCAGAATATATAAAATTTAGCATATAAAATCATTTAAAAAAATATTTAGTAATTGATATATTATTGTTTATTTATATGAAAAGGATTAATTAGTGACTAACCTTTGTGGAAGGATTGAGTAAACCGAAATATCGAAGAGCCTGGATTATTTTCTTCAGCTTATTCTGTCTCTCCTCTTCGGGGAGACTGTCGTAGTGCTTCACGCAATACACAGTTCGGTTAGCAATTCTCCTAAACAACGACTCTTCCTTGGCATCCTCAATTAAACTCTTGTTGATTTTATCCGAGGAGACGGAAGGTTAGTTTTTTAAGAGATGATCAAGATACTCAAGCCAGGTTGTGGTATCCGCAGGCACTCGATCTTCGCTGTATAGCCCAATCTCTTTAAAGGCGGCGATGATGGTGCAAAAGCCTCGATATCTTAAAGTGCCTCTGAACACCTTTTCGGCGCCTTCAAGATTATACACTGCCTGGTAAGATACACTGTCTCGGTTGGGGTAGCCTTCCAGACTGAGCGCCGGGTTTATGTCGATCTGTGTCGTAGTATAAAGAAGATCTTTTTCAGGAACTGTGTATTCCTTGCCAGCGAGAATATACTTTGCATTGTTCTTAACGGCCCTCATGGCACCAATAGGCGACCATGTGAACTTGTAACCCAAAGGGTTGTCACAGAACTATGGAGAAGGCAGACCCCCACACCAACTCTCGTATTCGAGTATTCTTGAACATTATAAAATTGTAAAGATATAGAATATGTCAATCTCATTACTTTCCGCCTTATCTCTTGACCTCGTCAATGACCTTCATAGTTGACATGTGGTCAATACCGGGATCTACACCCAGCTCATTCAGGAATATTAGTCCCTTCTTCATTGCCTCGTCGTTGAGGGATCTCATCTCTGGTGACACATAGGAGGCTGTGATCATATGTTTGCCGTATTCCAGACATAGCTTGGCGATGTGAATGTGTAGGAAAGCAGGGACGTAGCTGATCACTAGCTCACTTCTTTAGATCAACGGCCCAAGAGATTCCTTTTTCATAACATCGACTTCACCGTGGCTGCAGTGAGGATATTTCTTGGCTAGTTTTTCGGCATCTTCCAAAATATTGCTGGCAATGTGGATGATGTTCTATGGTAAATAAACAGTTAGCAAAAATGGAGAATAAAGTTAAATGGTAAGTACTTCTGGTTTTTTGGCTAGGAATTTAATGACTGTCTCTGCCATTAAGCCTGAACCCAGGAATAAAATGTGTCTTTCAGTTTGCATTATAAATGGGTAATGAAATACTATAAATATATAAAATGATTTACAAATTTGTCTAAATATTACTGCTTTCAGAAATTTTTAATAATTGTTTATATACTATCTAAAATATCATTTATTAATTAATTTAGTTTAACGCTCGTATCTTCTGTTTGAGTCTGAACAATTAATTTCCGGTAGAGCATCTAACTCTCTTTTTTTAGTGAAATGCGTCGAATTTGGTTTAACCATAAATTAATATCACCCTAACCCTATATATATTTTTTGTCAACTGATCTTTTTTTTTATTCTTTCCTGGTATTTGATTGCCACTATTTTTTGTTTACATTAAACAATTGAAAGGAGATTATTTACCATAGAATATAACATAGATATTCTTAATACAGATAGATAAGGTGTGTTTATATTTCAGGACTTATAAAGATAGAGGTAATACAACGAATAATTTATTCAATCAAAACAATCACTATTATATTAAAATATTATATTAAATTTTATTTATTTCACTAGCTAAAGTCAGAAAAAGAAGGAAATATTTTTAAAAAAGAGATAAGTACATGAATAAATATAAAAAGTATTAGTTTCAATTGAAATGAGTATCAATCATAGTATTCTTTATGTGGAATTTGGCATCGATCAGTTTTATCTCATCGACCCACTTAAACACAAGTTTGGGTTTCGAGATATTATTTGTATTTTCCCTGGGTTTCATCTGTTGTTTATGGATAGACAAAAGGTTGGCTGACTGCATTTGAGTAGAATGGTATTTGTTTAGTTTTTCTTGACTTTTCTTAGCTGTCTTTATGATGATCTGATTTTTTGTTTGTTTTGTATTGTTTATCTTTATTATTAATTATTATTCAATCTACCTACTTATTGCAGTGATATTTAAATAGTGGGATTAATGCAGTTATTTTTTATTAAAAATTAAATGAGGTTATTTGATATTTTCTGTTTAATCCGATAATTAGGAAATAAAATTCGTTTCATAATGATTTTGTTACGTCAATTACTAAATGAATGGTATTAAAAAATAACAGAAAGTTATTGTAACGAACAATAATTAATAAAAATAAAACTAGATAATACATTATAAATATATCAATACATAAATACATATAATTTGAAAGTGACTCGGCAAGGGATATTTGAGAATTGATGCAACATGTATTTTATGAAAAATCACATTTCAAAATATCTGGATTCGAAGATTCCGATCGGCTTATCAGATTTCTCAGCTTTATTGATGAAACTATCAAGTTTATGGACGAATTCATGGCCACGATTAATATTTTAGTCTATATTTCAAATTTAAAAATACATATATATTAAATATTTAAAAAAAAAAAAATTAAATTTATATTTTTTTGGAAATAGGGAGAATTGGGGAAAATACTTTTGATTTATACCAGTGAGTCAACTGGAATTTATTGAATTGAGCGATTGCTTAATTTGCCTTGGATCTCGTTATTACATTCATTTAATTATCTGTACAGTCTATCAAGTCGTTCTCGGAACAAAGTGTCAGAGTTATTTGGAAGTCCTAAATCCACCACTGATCTCCTACTCTCTTGCTTTTATTACTTAGTTTTAACTATCGTCTCTGTACTTTGTCGGGGATAGGCATTATTTCCCTTTTTTTTCCATTCGTTGAGTCTATTAAATAGTATCTTCTTTTTATCCCCCTGAACTTTGCTGACTTCTTTGAGTATTTGCATTAGCTAATCAATTTAATTCTGCTGCAATGAGTCTATCCCGTAATACTCCATCATCTTTCTGAATATCTCGACAACTTAAGGATCATTGAAATCGCTCAATTCTTTAATATTTTCTATGCGTGTTGAGATGGGAGGGCTTGGTAAAATTTGATGAGAGTTGCTCAAAGTTACTGTATTCTGGTTAAAGGGGACTGGGTCACGTATGTTAACATTAATAGGCGTTTAAGGTTTCTTGCTACTGGCGAACGAGAATTTCAGAGGTTCATTAATATGGTTCATATTTTGTTGCGTATCGATCACGTTGTCTCTCGTGGCTACGTTCTGCTGCAGATTATGGAAATTATTTAACTAAAAAGGCGATATTTTATTTCCGTATTGGTTATGTTCACATCTGCAATTATCCACGCTTCTGTATCGGTTATCATGGGTGATTCGAAGCTGGAAGGGATCGGTTGCACATGGCAATTGGTTCTTGTAACTTAGGGGAATGTGATGACACTTCTCACATTGGAACAAAAGCATGGTGTTTTCACTGTAGTTTGCTAGCTTGTCGATCGATTTCCACAAATACTGCTCGCCCGCCCTGTAGGTTGTCATATGAGGGTCTATTGAAGGGGAGAACATAGCCGGAGAGACTGGATAAGATAGCTATCTTTTGGCGTGCGCAAGGAGCATTTCGGAAGACTTCTGATGAGCCAGACGTGATTATTATCTAATATAATCTGAGAGGATGGCTTGCCTATTTTTGATCGAATTAGCTGTAGTCGCTGACTTCGGACTTGATTTATAGAAACCCCTGCTGCTCGCGTCTGTCGAGCCATAAGTGCTAGAAAATATATTGATTTCGGGTACTTTCTCGTAAGCGTCAATTTTCATCAGATTAAAAAATATTCTTTTGCTAATCTTTTCTTAATTTCAAAATGTTTGTTTTTTGAGAATGAAAATCTATTTTCTAATTTCTTTTGGAAAATAAAATTTTAAAGAATGGTACCTGTACTTTCCTTGAGAGGTATCATGATTTAACATAAATTTGAAGCCTATTATAAGTTAAATATAAAAACTTTTTAGAAACTCAATCAAAACAATACCCTCCATACTTCCCATTCCTAAATTTTAAATCTAAATCCATTTGTCTGTCCACTGAAAAGTTTCCAAGTTTATTTATCATCTTTTAGTACTTCGTCACCATAAGACAGAATCTTTCCCGCATGAGAAGACTTGATTGTGTGAGAATTATCGCCAATCACCAAATCTCCACTCCGTTCTCCGAACCTCGGTCCAAAACTAGGAAGACAATGAATGGCTTTATTCTTCTTTGTCAAGAGAGGTAGCCTCACTTTTCCAGTCACTGAAAACACGAAAGAATCATTGTCGGGATCTTACTTGTAAGTGTAACTTTGATCCCAAGGGACAGGCGTATATCCTCCCAATACGTGACCGAACTCGGATTTTATGAGAACCAAAGTGTTCGAACTTCCATCACATTTTTCGTGGAAAGCATCAACCTTGAAATAGTTTTACGAGGCTCGGTAAAGAAGCTTGTAGCTGATCGGGAATAAACGACCTTCGGAGAAGAACTTATTCAATGTATCAATTTCATTTGAGCGGGAGAATATTTTTCCTATTGCGAGATTTTGAGGAGATAGATTGAGATCTTTGGCAACCAATGAAATTTTGATTGGACTGTTTTCAAAACAGGATTTGTTGAACAACTTTGACTCGAGACTGGAAAGATGTCCTTTCAAATTTTGAAACCTTATAGAAACCTCTTAACAGAATTCTTAAGCCATCACAGTTGCACGACTTCTTTCGACGTCTTGATTCGGTGGATTGTTGAGAATATCGAAGATATTGCATCGCTTCATCTCTTTAAAATTATTTGTCCTGAAAGCATTTCGGAGGGCCATTTCCTTGTCTGTTAGAAACATCTTCATAAAGTTTTCTTAAAGCTCGGTTTTTAACTTCAGGACATCTGCGATTAGTTGATCAGCCGTTCTTTTGATACGTGTGATGGCATCGTCCGTGTCTTCATTGATGATTCGGATCTTTGCTTGTAGGAAGAAGAGAAGTCTGTCTAGAGTGACAGTCATGCAATTCTTATGTTCTTTGTGGCATGAACAGTCCATTTTGCAGCAGAGAAGAGGATGCGGGGCATTGCAATCGGGCATTGCACAAATAGTTTGGCAGATATTGTTGGCAGCGCAACGAAGATCATAATTCAAAACTTTACTTTGCATTTTTACCTCGATAATAGTTTTTTTGAAATTTCCCTCAATATTATTATAATATAATAAATAATTAACCTAATTTTGTAAGTTAAATATTCGAATATATATTTTCTTAAAAAACAAATATTACTTTTTGAAATATTTTTTTATTGTTGGCAGGGTTTTTTAATTCATCTATGTATATTTTTATTATTTGAAAATTTTAATATATAGGATTGTATAGCTAGTTATGACCCAATCCATGACAATGGATATCTATATATATATTATTAATTTAGTATTAACTCTTTTGGTATAGTGGACTTCATACAATTCAGACTAGAGTTTTAATCATTGATTTCATAATATCCCTCAAAATATTTTATACTACACATTTGGAAATGTAATCCCGATTTCACTGCAGCAAAGGAAATATTCCAAACATCATCTGCGCCACCCTTGCCTGCGAGGCTTCAAATGCTCTGCAGTGCAGAAAAGATACTTGTAACTGTCGTGACGATCACGTAAATTGCGTACCTGTTGAAATTGATCACCTCAAAAGACTTATCGACTTTAGAACCCAAAGATCCAAAATACAAACTACTGACCTGCTGAAGTCAATGAAGCAAGCCATCGATAAGTTGGTGGCAGAACTACTTGAGCTGAAGAACTCTTTCGACGTTATTACCACCAACGGGAGTCTGAGCTACGATTAAGCAATACTTGACCAGGCCATCAGAACCTCTGACTGGCAATCGGTTAACCAAAAAAGGATTTCTGGAATACTCTCCAAAGAAGCCAATAAATAGCCAGACTTCAGATCTGATGTGGCTGCTGACATCTGCAAAAATGCTCTGGAAAAATTCAATGATGTGAAAAAATAACTAGAAACTCTCCACTCAAAACTAAAAACGGAGTAGAAAGTGGTTGTTTGTGCGAAAGGACATAAATTATAGGTGTTGTCAAAAAATCCTTATTTGGGGACATTTCGATGTAACGGGTGTCAGGCCGGTGGTTTCAAAGCTTCCGAAAAAGCTAAGATGATGCACTGCTCCATTTGTAACTATGACTTATGTGGGAAGTGTATGAACTCTCGTCTCACTGGCTGAGAATTCGAACAATAGCTTTTACCGGAAAATATAATTGATATGAATTAAAATTGTTATAATAATTGATTTTTGGATGAAAGTTTCTCAAGAAAAACAAATAAAAAATATTTATATGATTCTAAAGGTATTCGAGCAAAACATTAATTAAAGAAAGCTGGTGGACAATTACAATAAAATTGGGCTGAAGTAATATTTCAGCTGAAACAGCTCTTTGTAGAAAATTAGCGAAAACACCATTACATCAAAAAATGATGCTTGAGTTTTATATACTACATTTTTAAATATGTATATATATCTAGATATGTAGCGATGGATATATAAATACATATACATTTACACAGAAACATTATTATATATTATATAACAAGATAAATTCAAGTTTAAATCTCAAAGTCGAAATTTTAAATGAATCGAGTCTTGGCCAATTCACTTGCAGTACTCCAGGAAATTAAATCCCAAATTGCAGGAGAAAAGACTGACAAGTCACGAGACAAGCTCAACAGACTCCTCGAACGACCCACGGACAGGCACCCAATCGAAAGGCATCACCCAACCGACCGACTCCTACGAGATACCCCGAGCCCCCAACCTCGCCATCCACGTTCTCATCGCCAACAGCAGCACACTCTCAACAATTCTAATAATACAATGGAGTGGCTGAAGCAAGTAAAGGAGCGAAGAGATCAGGAATTCGATGAACTTGAGGGTCGCATTGGAAGATAGTTTGATAGTTTCGTAAAGCGAATGTCTCAGAAGATGGATAGCGGGCAAGATGCGAACAGTGGGCTATTTGATGTAAGTTTGGAGTGAGTGCGAAAGAACCAACTTGATTTGTTTTTAAAAAGAGAGCAAATAGATAATAATTAATATTATATACATATAGATTATATTGTACACTAAGTTTTCAAAAATTGTATCAAATAGTATTTTTTTCTTTATATTCAATAGTATAAATAGTCTATTCAGCAGAGTAACTAAAATTTAATGGTTTGTATCTAACCTAACTATTTGTTTAAACTTACCACTTAGATAACATTATAAGATTTGATGTGATAATTAACTGTTCAACATGATATAGCATAATAATAAAGATACTAGAGATATTATCAATTTAAATAAATATAAATAAATGTTAGACCATTTTACAAAAGATATACAAAATTAAAAACTGACAAATTCAATTGGAAAAACTAGAGTTTCATTAGGAAATTCATGGAAAATTGATTATTGGCAACACTATCTGTTGAACGAACGAAACACACACACACAATTCTTAAAATAGCGAGTGCATTTTTTAGATAGGATAAATAAATATTTGATTCTTTAAGAATAGCCCATAGTTATAATAATAATCGAGATTATTAAAAAAGTGATGGTTTATTTTTTTGTAGTAATGATAATGCCAAAATTCATAAATATTACATTTTTTATAGAAACATCAAATAATTAATAATTAATAATTGATAAATTAGTAAATTAATAAATTAGTAAATTAATAAAACATATAATATATCATATAGCATATATACAAATTGTAATATCTTTTGAATATTATTTTTTCTGGTTAATTAATCTATTCTAAATTGCTAACGAAATTTACATTAAGTAAACTATAAAGAAAAAATACAGAAACTATACAAAAGCCACAATTATTTTTTGAATACTCATCATTGCTTACTTTTAGCTTGAGCACTGGCTAAATGACAGTAAAATACGCACTCTTATTTCCTGAAGGTGTAATCTGGCTCCAAATCCGACGGCATTATATAAATTGTGGAGTCATTTTCTATCTCTTCTTATTCCTATTCCTTTCCTAACTCTGACGCCTAGACCTGAATCGTATGTTTTCGCACGACTGGCAAGTTTGCCATATCACTGCAGCAATATAACTACGCTATTTTATGGCATTCCGACCCGATTTCGCTTTGGTTCAAATGCGAGCAATGAGCGCGCAGCAGTCCATCAATCAGCTCCTAAATGTAGGGATACTTTCTTTACATCTTCTGATGGTGAGAACGGCACTGATTGGAGGTCCTAGTGCCCAAATACCTCGACATTGCACGAAAAATTCTTTAAGCTTTGTGAATATGGCGTTATTCAAACTATTTTTTCTGTGCCTTTACGAAGAGGGAGTATTTAATGTTTTCTTCAGGAGTCCACCGTCCTGACCTCGTGGATTAGCCGGAGTCTTCGAACCTTTTTTTGTTGTAAGTTTCCATTATTAACTTTTTTGGTCTGTGAACGTTTCTGAGTTTGGCCCTCCTGTTGGCATCCGTTGCAGAAATATTGTTTTCTGGGTTTGAAGCAAGCACCCACTCTTCTAATGATTGGGATATAGCATTTTAATTCATTGTATTTAAGGTATTTCTTTTTTTATATAGCTCTGACAAAGATAATAATATGATCGTAATATAGAGTTAGAAACAAAAAAAATATTAATAAATAATAAATATAAATTTTATTATTATATAATATGTATATTTTGATAATATTGGACAATAATTAGTTGTATTTGCTAATAGATATATCTTTGTTTGTACTTAAAACTGCATCAACTATAATATAGTGTCGAAACTTCAAGTTGATTTTTACATAGTTTTTACATGTAGTTTTTTGATAATATACAGAAATACACGTGTGTTATTTAAAAAAAAAAAGGTAAAGAATAATTATCTGAATTCTAAAATGAATATGATCAAAAATTCAATGTAGTAGAATAGTTACGTTTCATTAATTAATATATCCTCATTATTTTTAAAAAATTAGTATCAAATAATAAGATTAGATCCTTCTAGAACAAATAACAATTTAAAAAAATGAAACGGAACCAAATTCAATAAGATTGTATTTTTTTATGATTCAAGAATATTCATAATTTTTAGGCATATTAACAAAAGTTATGAATATTATATAAGATTGTAAAAATATAGAGATGATCTTAATCTTGAAATGGTTTTCACATTAAATGTATAGAAATACATATATTATAATATTTAAAATAAAGTTAGATAAAAAAATATCACTAACATTATACATATATATCTATATATACATGAATTTTATCTTGGCGAGTATTAAGTGATTCTACAGTTGAAACAGATATATTTTTTAATTGTTTGTTGCAAGTATAAGTATGTTCTCACATAAAATATGGTAGTTTCAACAATTTTAGTTAACTGGTTATTATTTCTTATCCAATACCTGATAGATTGTATTACTAATTATTCTTATACTTACAAGCAAAAGGAATATAAAACATCAAAGAAATATCAAAAGGATAAATCCTACTGAACGACAGTTATTTTCTATTCTTAAAACGCCAGCACTTATGAGGTCATTCCCATGCTTTTTCTTTGCTAGGCTTTATTTCTGCCTGCAAGTACGAGGACTGATGTTCCAAGCTTTACCATAAATGGAGGAAATAGGAAATATAAAATTGCCAAAAAATCTAAAGAAATGTGAAAAAGATGTTTCTTAACAAAGGTTAGTGCTTAATCAGGAGCGAAATGCTAGTATCTTGCGGGAATTCCCAAAGTGTTTAGGGTGTAAATTTTAATCTGCCCATACAGCTAAGTAACGTTTAATATTTATGTGAATTACGGAATTCGGATATATAATATATATACATATCTGTTTTTTAAATATTTTGCGAAATTCAATAATATTATTTTTTGTATGGAAATCTAAAGAGCTGTATTTTGAAGCTAATATAACTCAAATAGCCTTATCAGTGAGTGGCTGGATTTTTAATCTTGTTCAGCAGGTACTGGGTGAGAACCATGATGGACCCATCTGACGTGCAGATGTCTTCCAGAATAGTCTTGTTAGTTGCCACTTGCGTGATATTGAAGATTGCTTCCTCTCGCAGGGAGTTCCTCCTTTATTTTTCCAAGAAGTACAGTCCCTCATCTAGCATCGACCCGAAGACGTTTGTAAGATAACTCTTGACAGAAAACTTATAGGCATTCAATGCGTGGTTATCTGGATCGTAATACTTTGGGTGTTCTGGATTCAGTGACTTTGACTTAAAATCGTTTTATCTCTCTTTAAGCTTGATTTGGCGATTTTTGACGCAGAGGATGGAGATCTCAGCGAGGAAGTTATAGTGGTCTTCTGGGTGTGCTGGGTAGAGTGTGAGGGAAGCTAGTTGCTTGCTGCAAGCGTTCTTTCGAAGGCTCAAGTCGAATGCCTTTTCTCCGTCTCGAGTCCAGCGATCGTTTTCATCTATTTTTAATAAAATATAAATGAAATTGATTTTTTTAATTATAATAATTATTTTCTACTTTATCCGAAAGCTATGTTTTCGACAAAATGGGGTTGTTCAAGATTCTTGGCTAAATATACTAAACTATTATTTCCTAAGGTTCCGAAGTCATAGTTAGTTATGTGCTTATTTAAACTCGTGAGTTAGATGATTCGACTTAAGAAATAAATATACAATTTAAATTATTATAATATAAACTGCATTTGTTATGGATTTACTTGGCTCCTTCAGTCTCTAAGGAGATGCCGTGTAGGTTGATGGATTTTATGAAGGTCGAGTTGCGAAGTGCATCTGCAAGACTTCGGGCACCAATGAATGTAATGGCCTTATTGTTTGATAAGTCTAGGCTCGAAAAGCAGCATCTGCCTTGTTTGATGAGTGAGGCCAGCTTCAAGAGGGTTTGGTCTGTCACGTTCTGATCAGCCAGTGAGAACCCGCCTTTCCAGGAGTCATCTAGATTATCAAGAAAGTCTTCGAGTAAATCATCGGTTATCCTCAGCAATCCGCCCGATGATGGTTTTTGAGTTTATGTTTTGTTAGTTTCGAGGACTGTGGGATCGTCCTCGAGTGCGAGATACTCGTCAGAGAGATGGTCGAAGGAGAGGTCAATAATATCCAGAGGAGTGCCTTCATAGTTGAGAAGCAGTGCCTTTCGCTTGAAATGAGTGACTATATAATTAATTTTCTATCTGATGAAGCTTTTGAATGAACTCATAATGTGTTTTTTAAGGAATTTTCCTTTTGTTAGATTGTTAAATTTATATAAGTTATAAATGAAATTTTATGTATATATTATTGAACTAACTTAATAAAAAATTTAATAACTACATCTATTTTAGAATGGTTCTATATTTATTTATCTATTTATTTAATAAATGTTTATTAATTTTTGTGTAACTTTCTTTTCTAGAGATAATTGAGTTTTAAATGGAAAAATATAAATATCGATAAAAATCTTGAATAAAATAATAATAAATAATAAGAATAACAATTAATCAAATAAAAAAAAAATATAACTCAAGGTATGCCGAATCAAAAGATTATATGCATTACAGGACACATTGGGTCTGGCAAGTCTTCAATTGCGAGCAAGTTAAACCGTGACTTTAAGTATCATCATATTTGTGTGCCTACCCTTCGGAAGACGTAACATTGACGCATCTATAAAAAATTATATCACGAACTTTCGATAATCTCAATATATCTTTTACAGAAAGAATATTCCCGAAGGCAGCCGAATCGACAAAGAATTGATTGCTTAGATCAAAGCTAACCCGAATTCTCCCATTTTACTTGAAGGATTTCCTGACAACAAGGCAGATGGTATCTCTGTAGAATCTCAGCTTTCCCCTTTCCAATCCATCATACACTTGACTTGCCACGAAGATACTCTAGTTACTCGAGTTTCCAAAAGCCATGGGCTGGCCGAGGACCACATCAGACAACATATCCTGACCAATAAATAAGCCTTGGAGAACACCATCCGTTTTTATTAAGGTTTCGGAATTGTACACAAGATTAATTCAGAAAAGGATTCTGACTCTGTTTATTAGAACATAAAAAAGAAACTACTTCCTTCGATTGTTTTCATTTATGGAGCTCCTAGGACTGGAAAGTCAACAGTGGCCATAGAGGTAGCAGAAAAATTTGGTGCAGAACTCATCTCATTAAAGAACTTTCGTGCTTTGAACAACAACCAAGACAAGTTTAAGGTTCTGAATAACCTAATAAGCTCACTGAGAAATAGTTCCACAAGCAGCCGATTTATCATTGATGAACTATTTGAATCGAAGGAGGAGCTTCAAATCTTCTGCGAATAATTGGGCTATCCCCAGAGAATATTCTCTTTGGAAGCCCCAAAAGATGAGGTTGATAAAAAAATTAGATAACATAGTAGTAGCAATTAGACTGCTCCCACTGTCAATTATCTCAAATTTGTGGAAAACAGACCTGCTATTTGGGAGTTCATCAAATAAAAAGTCAAATACACAAAGGTCAACGCATGTCAGACAATTGCCGAAATCGTATGCGACATAATGCAAAGTCTAAAACCCCAGCTTCTCAGTGCTCTATATACCTCACCTTAAGAACACCAGTATTTAGAGAGACTCCACCATTAAAAAGGGTGGGTTCTAATTGACGTCGAGGAGATGGTGGCAGGGCATGCCGAACGTAACACCGTTATAGGCTATAAAATAAAGACTGCCAAATCGGCTAATCAGCCCATCCCTATTCAATATATTATCAATGCGCTGAAACACCCTGTTTTCGCTGATCCTTCAAGCTGTGTGATATTGACAAAAGCGGGTGAAAAATTCGATTTCTACAGTTCTCTCTAGCATGAATTCGTCTTTCCCATTAAACTAGTGTAACTTGACTTCGCCTCCCAGGCTCACACAGTAGTCAGGGACAAGAACCACCCAATCGTGAAATATTACGAGCGAGGTGATTTAATTAGAATTACTGAAGATAAGCTAGATATCCTTTAAAGCAAGATCCATCCAAAGACAAAGTATGGAATTATATTTGGGCCGACTTCTTCGGGGAAAACCACCGTGACAAGAGCAATAGCCAAGCAATATGGACATATTTTGGTGGAGTGGGAACCGACTCTTACTATCGTCAAGGATAAATACTGCACCGAAGAAGAAAAAGGAGCTGAATAGGTCCCATTTCCCAAAATACTGAAATATTTTAAGGATACCTTTGAGAAGAATATTCAAAACACCTACATTCTGGACGGTTTCCAATATGAAGCTAAATTCGACCAATTTGTAGAGGCCATTGGATCCCCCAACTTCATCATAAATCTAAAATTAGAAAAATCGATCTTGGTGAAGAGGACTAGGGCTAAAAATGAATCAGATGTGAATGCAGAACTAGGATAAGAAGAAAGTCAAAAGATCGATGCTGCCATCCAGAAAGGCCTCACACTTGCTAAAAAGGGTGACGACCTGGCTGACATTCACTGTCACACCAAGAGTTACATGTTGGATGCCAATTAAAATCTTGACAAAACCTTGAAGCTTCTTGACAGCATTTTCTCAAAACGGGTCTATCTTGTGCAGCACACAAAGCCAGAACACAACCAGACCATAGAAGAAGCCCTGGCTAATATTATAAAAAACATTGGCCTTAGAAACAATATGCTATTTGTTGATGTGGGTGCCCTAATCAAAAAAGAAATCCAGAAACACGAGGGAGGCAAGTTCGGAAAGTAACTCAGGAGTCAATTTGAGATGAGCATTATCCCAAATCAACCTGTGTGGCCTTTCAACTACACAACAGATCTTGTAGTTAGAATTATTAACAACTATCTTGCGTTTCTAGAAGGCAGAGACGTGATTATATATGGCTATCCCACCCATGAAGACTAACAAATTATCTACCCTAGACCTTCTGATCAGCTTGCGGCTGTATAAAGTGGAATCGGATCAGTCAGAATCGTGGTAGCATTTACCGAACATCAACTGAACTATGAGATTTGCGATGCCGAACTCCATCTCGAGAAGCCTGTACAGGAAGTGAAATAAAAAAAATAAGGTTAGGAAAATAATGAACCACCCCCTCCTGAAGAGCCAAAAAAAGTTGAGTTCAGCATCTATGACCACACTTGGACCCAGAGCAATGGAAAGCCAAAAGGCCTGTCCCAGTGGTACTGCAATCTGAAAACTAATGTTGAGAAGGTAATCACCTAAATATATCTATACATAATTATAAATACTTTTATTATATAGAATCATGTGGACATGAAATCATATGACGACCACAGTCTGGCAGAAGCATTTGATAAATGCGCTGCCAACATGAAAGCTGACTCCCATTCTAACGTATTCTTAGAAGTGAGAAGACACTTTTGATTTCTTTAAAAAAGTCTGCAGACATAAATCTTTAACCAAATTATCAATTTATTCCAATAGTTTAAAAACACATAGTATTTTACCACATTTGCCATGATTGTGACCAAATAATCATTAAAATAATAATAGGACATCAGCATTAAGCTTGAGATGCCTCTAGGTTAACCATAGTTATTTAAATGTAAATATATTACTAAATATTATAATATAGATACATATTAAAAAAAATCTCCGCGACCGGGAATTGAACCCGGGTTTCCTGCGTGACAGGCAGGGATAATAGCCACTATACTATCGCGGATTAGTTGATGATTCTGCATCGATTCTCTATATATTATCTATTCGTACCCACCATCTTTCTTATTTTGAGTATAGATAGATGTTTATTCATATATTGCAATAAATTATTAAATTGACTAGTATGCTTTAAGAATAAATTACAGTTAATTATTTAAAAAAAATAGTGAAAAAATGGTAAGTTGGCTTATAAATTATATGCATATAAAAGGTAGATTTGTCCGAAATCCTCGGAGCTCTTTGAAAAATGCATTTTTTGACATTTATTATTTTCTCGCAATTGCACTCACGCTTCTAATTCGAATTCGAATTGCTCGAGATACTCGGTTAATATCGCAAACTCGTCGGTATTTTGTCTATATTACAATTTTAAAAAATTAAAAGATCAATATTTAAATATTTTTTTTAATACGATAGGTAGAGTCCCCAATAATCAATCTTTTAATTATGTTCGACATTGGCGAAATCGAACACCCTGTATGCTGCCCGAACCACACTTTCAGATCCTTCCTCTGCCATCACCTGGTCCAAAAATCGTTCAAAATCATCCAGAGTAAAGTAACCACGCTTATCGATGTCGATCAGTGAAAATAATTATCTTACATTTGTGCGAGTAGCGCTAGAACCATTATTATCCTTAGTTTCAGAAGGGCACAGCTCACTGAGGACTTTACCAAATCCTACTGCATGCAACAATCCACCTTTTTGGCAGTATTCAAACACTTTGATTAGTTTGTGGGGTTATTTGAAGTTGCATTCATCTACAAGATGTGTATATGCAGTCAGTGAAAGGGTAGATTGGCTTGGATCGAAGAAGAATAGTTCGAAAATCTGTTCAGCAGTCATTTCCTCGAAGTTACGCAGTGGGGAATTGTTATCTTAGCGGTCGAAGGATTCAGCCACTAGCGCGTTTGCGAATGTATGCTTTCCTGATGTCAAAGATGAGGCTGGCTTTGAATAGCTATCCAAAGTTGGAGTGTTACTCTGAAGTGGTAAAATTGTGCCCGTTATTACTGTTGAAGTTGGGAGAGTTGAAAGATTCTTGACTTAACTGAAGCATGTCTTGTTAGTGACGCTATCAATAGCTGTGTAGTTGTTATGTAATGAGTATTTTGAGGGCGAGTTGTGAATATCGACGATTGATGGCTTGAATGGCTCAGGGTACATCATTGAGGTTGTGGATTTGTATAAGAAATCTTCTGTCAGAGGGGCACTGGAAACTGGAATGTATTCATTTTATTTTTTAGTTGACTTTGATTGTTGAATAATTTTACGGCATTCCATAAGAAGCTCTGGTGAAGTAAACAAGTTCTCACCTGTGCTAAATGTGGAGAAAGGGGCCATCAAATAGCTCGGTGTTGGCGCAAGTGGAGGGAGAATATTCAAACTCGAGTTCACTGTGTTTAAAGACGACTAGTTGGCTCCGACAGAAAATGTTGGGAGGTGGGTTTGAAAAGGGGTATATGTCAGAGTCGCTTGTGGGTAAATCTGAGCAGGTTGCAGTTGTAACGGGGTGTCTAACTTTGTTGTTGGTAGATACGAATCGATGTTCTTTGTTGTTATCTTGGTATTTTCTGAGTAAGGGTTAAAATCAAATGCACGTGAAGGATGGTATGCATAAGAATTTGTATCAGAATTAATTGATTATTCTTCATATTTGGAAAGTGGAATATAGGAATCCCCTTCAAATTTATGGTGCATTGACGAGACTTGCGAATTTTCATTAAAACTACTCCTCTCCATTTGATGATATTCAGGCTGATATTCAGAGTCCTTAAGGTTTGAGGAGCGGATAGATTTCTTGTTTGAATGTTATTTGTAAAGGGCTTGATCTTTGTAGTCACTGTTCTTTAAACTTTCTTTGTAAGGGGTTGTGTGTTTAGATCGAGTGTCGTATGTGTTCGGGATAGGCTCTTAGGATTTTGAACGACAGCTGCTCAGCTTATCATTCTCTTCTTCTTATTGAATCGGGTCAGGGAAGCCATACCCTTCAAGATGCAAATTGGGCCTCTTTGGAATATTGTAGCTCGGCTGTTGTCTTTCTCGATAATTGTTAGCGACTGGTTACTGTGATTTCTCTTCATAATGGTCGTATACATCGTCATATTCCCGTTGATTTGGCTGCACATCTTTGAAATGCACATGTTTGTCGGTTGGCTGGCTAGTTCTGCTTTGTTGCTGATCGCTCTGAGGATGATAATGCTGCTGTTATCGATAACCATTATGATACTGTTCCTAATATTAGTGAACTTTGTATTGTTCAGGAAGTTTGCGAGGTGGGTTGACCCCGATAGGGTAAAGCTGTTGGTGGTTTATGGATGAGTTGTTGTGTGTGTGACCCGAAGAGGGACGAGGAGATTTGTGTTTGGTTCGATCATCGCAGTAACAATGAGTGGTGCACATGTTTTATTTGAAACGGTTGAGCTGTTCGAGTTTATGCTGATCCTTCACTCTAGTAGCATATTTGCGTAGATTAACTTGAAGCTGTTGGAGATCTATAACAAATACGGTAAAAATTACAAGGATTGTATTGGATAAATTGATAAGTGGATGTATGGATAGTCTTTGATTTGATATTGAAATACTGATGGGTTTTTTCATCTTGTGAAAGATGTCGATTACGTCGGGATCGGCTTATTTGATCTTTTGCCTCAGCCAGATCCTGTCGTCTCGGAGTACTTGTGTGCACTTATCCAAAAGGTCGAGAAGTTGTATTTACTCTCTGCGATGATTCTGTTTTGTGGTATCAGGCTTTTTCTCAGCATGGAGGTTACCGAGTAGTTTGAATTTATTCATTCAGTTATAACTGAGAGTAGATTAATATTTAAATTGAATGAGTGAATATTAAATTAAAAACTTGTTACAAAAATACTAATAATAAAAAATAGGCTACACTACATTAAAATATGTACAGTTTATATTTAACTATACCAACAATTATATGTGATAAAAAAAATAAAGGATAAAAACATTGAAAGTTATAATTAATAGTTTTTATTTTTATTTTATACTTTGAATTATCTCTGTATTCTAATAAGAATACATGTGATTATAAGTTTATCAACCATCTATTGAAAGAATATAAATATAAAGAACTACTTCTATCCAATCATTTTGTTTATTTTATCCAGAAAATACAGATTCTCAATATATTTATATATAGGAATTAAATATTTTGTTAATTTTAATAATGTCACATATGCGTAAATGGGAAGAAAATACCATTAAACGCAATCACCGCAAGAAAATAGACAATGCCAAAGCAGTTCTCAACCTCACAACAAAAAGCATAACTTCAGAAAAAAACAAAAAACTCAAATAGTAATCCAAGCTTCAACCAACCAGATCTCGTTTTTCCCAAGCCGACATAGAGGCATCACCCCTTCACATGTTATTGCAAAACTTCAACCTCCAATAGTACACCAAAGGGTTTGTAGATATGGGTTATGGTTATGATCTAACAAAGTTTACACAACTAGATGAGTACGCCAAAGAGCGTCTGATTGAAGTCCTCAGGGTGCAACCACAGCATCGTATCAAAATATATACGCTTATCAACTATATCACAATACTCATGGAGAAAATCAATAGCCCTATTGAAAATGTTCAATAGCAATCCGGTCAGGCAAGCGCTATCACCAAGAGTCGAGTTAAGTTTATTACAGCATTCGATAAAGAAAAAGAAAAATATAATGCTGAAGCAAGTGATAGAGGAACATCAGGGCCAAAACTAAAGTCTCTCAGCAAACATCCAAGAATTTCTATCAACCACGATCATGTTCACTAAAGTGCTCCTGAAAACCAGAAGAACTTTGTAGAAATTAATCGACAGAGTCTGAAAAGGAATAACCAGGAAAAAACAAAATCAAGACCACGTCAACTTGAAAGAAACTCTCCCTTTTCTGTCAAATCTTCAAGTAAATTTTCTCACAGCAAAATATCAACTACAACGACAGTCAACCAGCAACGTCGAAGTCTCTTTAGATTTGCGGATGATGCTTGCATTCTACATCGTTATATTAATGGGACGCAGGAACCGCAACTCGTACAAAATAAGCTTTTAGCAAATATCAGTCGGAAATTGGCGATGGCTGAAATGCCAGGAAAGAAGAGGGATGGAAAATACACCAATAATATAGAGGAGCATAATCGGCTACAAAAATATCTTAATCTTGATTTGAAAGTCGAAGCGATTAAGGGTATGTATTTATCGTTTGACTCAGCAACACTGACATCCAACATTCTCAACTTGGATTTAGAAGAGTTGACCACCTGTTTCGGTAAGTAGATCCAGAAAAGAATCGGAATAACAAAAACTTAAAGCGACCAGAACAATATGCAGTCTCAGGACTCGATCGAAGCCTAGTATCATCCCCAGTGTGAAAATTCCCCAATCACTCAGTTCACAACCGAGCCTCCACTCTGTGTCCCTGAAAATGATTAGCCCATATTACACAGATTGCCAAAGAAATTGGAAATTGTTTAATAAATTGGTAATAGCGATGATGGCTTTGGTAGCATGTTGGAGTCCAATAAAAAGAAAATCGAAGATATTCTCAAAGTCAGTCTCGCATATGTTGATGATGAATATGCGGAGATAGATGAGGAAGGCTAGAATAATACAGGAGCACGTAAGCAAAGTTCAGAAGGGTCGGTCTATTCCAGTAGTTTTGAATTATAAGATAGTCAGACACAATTCGAAGCTGGTCTAAACGTCGAGACAAAACTCAAGAGCTTCAATCCTTCAGAGACTGTTTAAGAATCCCCAAATTATAGGCTGATGTATAGCGACATTCCCACATGGGCAACTGTCGTCTAGTTCACAAAAAATGTCGTAGTCATCACCAAAATGGAAAAGGAGGCACCAATAATCGCATTGGTCTATCTCGATAAGCTAAAACAATATTCTCAAATAACAACTTCGCTTCTTACTCCTCTTAATTGGAGAAATCTCGTAGTTATTAGTCTGTTGATAGCTTCAAAGATATGGGACGATACCAGCCTCTAAAATCACAGTGTTTCGAAAGTCCTCACTCAATATACAACAATCGAGCTGAACCACATGGAAAAAATATTTCTTTCGATGATTGACTATAGTCTCAATATTAATCAAAAAGAATATACAGATGCATATTTTATTTTGAGGAGGCACGTGAATTCATCGGTGCCGAAAACCACTTCTTTGAAGCCATTGACAATGGAAGATATAAAAAAACTGGAAGGTAAGACTCACGAACTCTCCAGAAAATTAAAAAATAAATATAAACAAGGCGACGATAGAAAATCGATTTGAATAAATTTAATAATAATATTATTCACCTATTTTTTATATATTAAATATTTTAATAACTATTATTTTTTACTAAACCTTATGATTAATTATATCTGTTTCAAACCAGATTATAAACTTTAGGTGTTGGGAGTGTCAGCTACGTCGGATAGTTTCTGGCCTTCAACCTGTACAATATAATCAATTCCTTCCCTGGTTCCACGATTGCCTTTATTTTTCCTTGACCCTTGTATGGTTTCTTCAACACCAATCTTTTTTGAGTAAACTCACTATTAAAATCAAAAATAAAAACAATAATATAATTTAAAATATAAATGGTTCGGTATGATTAAGTATTTACGCCTCATCAAATTCAACTCCCAATTTTCTTGTCGAAGAGACGTCGAGATGAATTGCTAGAAATCCATAGCCTCCGTTGCTAAAAAGGAAATCAGAAGCAATCCACTCTTCCGGAGTATTGTTTAAAACTTGTTTTTTGGGCTGCCTACGAGCATAGTCTAGAAAGGTCTTGTATAAGAATTTGTTTCCACTGGTTACACTAGAGGGCTTAAGAGTAGATTTCGCTGGAGTGTAAACACTGACACAGGCAGTATCAGGGTTCTGTCGAATCCAGTCACATTTGGCAAAGATCACGTAATCTCCTGATGATAATTCCAAGTCAATATTTTGATTGGCTTGGGATATAGATGATTTTGAAGCGACATATTGATACTCATACCCTTTTTTGGCCTATTCATAACGGCTAATAATGAGAGTCGTTCGGGCTAGCCCTTGTTTCTGGATAGCACTGGAAAACTCTCTGAGAGAATTTTGTGACAAAGTCACAGTGACCGGACCTCCAGAAGTATTAAAATCAAAATACCTGCCATTTTTGCTGGAAAATATTTATTCTTAATTAAGATAGTTGGCGTTGTCGTTAATAGCACAAATGTCGACCATATCAAAGTAGTTGACCATGTCCTCCCACAACATGAAGAATATTCCCTCGTTTTTTTATGAATAGCCATATTGCTGTTTTAACTGAGGAGAAATTTTGTTCCAAAAGTTATAGTCCTTATCGGAAGCTCTGCCGTTCCATTCCTTTTTTGCCCAAGGATTCCGCATCCGCACCATTCGAAATGGGGTCTCGTACACTGCCAATATTGTATAGGCGTGTCCACTGACCAACCCATATTGTTAAAAGGTGGTATCATCTTTAGTTCCTGTACAAATGAGACTTCCTTTTTTAAAGCCCTATACCATTTTTGTCCAAACTTCTTCATCCTTCTCTTTTTTCTATCCTACAGCATAGAATGTAGTCGGAGCCCCAGAAAAAGCTGTAAGAACTTCATGTGGAAGTCCACCGACAATGGCTCCATACGAACCATGAAGCTTGGCCCAGGCCTTTTCCATAATCATGACCCATATTTCTTTGCCTCCCGAAGGCTTTGCGAATTGAGGATTACCTGATTCATCGCAAGGGAAGTAATCATCCACCACAACCTATCGAAGCACACCCCTAAATAATACTCTCACCATGTAAATACCATTCGAGTTTAGCTCAGTATTTGGAAAACTATTTTTTATCCGATAATCTTTTTACGCTAGAGATGCTAAGGCACTAAGAAAGTAGCAGTCCCCCATATTTCCTTGGATAATATCTGCAGGTTCAATACTCCCTGACACGAACTACGGATTCCGTATAATCTAAGGAATTCTCTTCCAGATTACCCGTCCATTAATATCTTCGCATCTGCCCAGAGAAACTTAGTCAGGAGGAAAGTCAGGATCAGTCCATTTTCCGCCTTTTTCACGGTATTATTGTACAAGTTGGCTATAGCGAGATTTTTTGATTTTCTTTATGACGGTACTATCAAGATCTTGAAGTTTCTCTAACGTGGAATTATTTGCCCTTCCACTTTCGAACGGCATGTTTTGCACATTTCTTGAATTAGAATCGTAGCCTTCTCCCATTCGTTGCTCACCATACGGCTGATCGTTCCGCAGCCGTCCCATATTCCAAAGATTGTTGATTAGGCCAGTGGCTCCTTGCATAAAACCACCATGTCCACCTTAATTAAGAAGTCCGTTGAAGGTCTTCCCTCCCGAATTTTGACTTTGGGCAGGTGCGAACTGTCTAAAGGCTTCATACGCATATTCACCAGGCGACGCAACGCCTGAGAGAAATCCACAGAAATTTAACATAATAAATCGAAAGAAATGATATAAATCGATAAAAAGTTATTTTTTAATGTTTTGATACTTAAATAAAAAATGTTAAAACTAAATAAAAATTTTAATGCATGCAACTTATATAATTTAAGAATTCCATAATATCTAAATAATTGTATTTTTTCTTATTATTTTAGCAAAATTTCAAATATTTCGCAAATAAAATCATAAAATTAATTGGGCTACGTGGAGAGATCAAATACTGTATCTGACTGAGTTTTTTGCTGACGTATTCAGACCCGACTCGACTCTCCATTTTTTCTATTCTGTTTAAATTTTATAATTTGTAAATATAAAGTGAAAATTAATTAGACTGAAGAAAATGATGTTTATTAATTTTATCTGTGCGTGTTATGCTAAATACTTATTATATGAAAAGATACTAAATATCGAAATATATAAATAAATAAATTAATTAAAGTTCAATATAGAGATAGTATTTATTTATATTCTAGTTGAAGTAATGTTCGTATATTTTCCTTCAAAAAAACTATTTGAAGAATTAGGCGTCAAATAATTATTGGATTCCCCGTAACCCAAGACAGTCCCTATGGGGGGAATAAGACTCAGGGTATCAGCTGACCAGTGGGTCTTCGAGTAGCAAGATTCTGTTGCTCCGGCCCTCAAATACTCATTTAAATAAGACACTTCAATCCAATCTGCACTCAAGTCCGACTAATCACAGTTCAAGACAATCAAGCGATTCTAGAATTAATATATTGTCGTAGCCAAATCAATCAGTCCTATTTCCATTGAAACATAGGATCAACTCGACACCCTTCTAAAATCATTGAACCCAGATTTAAATCTTTCGCTTTCCTACCTGATTGATAATTTTGAAAACGAAGCTGAACTCTCTTCTCATAAATTATTTGGGTTGATATCCCAACATCGCCAGCATGCAGTTCCCGTCAAGAAGGATCTTGCCAATGCAGTAGTCGCAGAGTATTTCAACAAACAGTTCCGAGGAGAGCAAATATATCATGTGCCTAAATATTTGAGCGAAACTGGCAACTGGGATGACAAATAATTGATTAAGTTCAGTCTGCCATCCTATTTTGAACCCCCAAAACAACCTTCATAAAGCTGAGAATTTGATGTACAAAATATCTTCTTTGTGATAATTCAAAGTAAATTTAAAAATGATCTATATTATATCTAATTTTTAAAAAATATATATAATAACTAATTTCATTATGAATGATCTACCGACATTTAATTTTAAGAAAAATAAAAAAGAATAAAAAAGATAAAATGAAACTTCATATAACTTTAATTTATTAGAATAATTTGTTATTACTAATTAATAAACTAATACTATTGAGCGATGACTTCCGTAAACAAACGCAAAGAGTTGGTCAACTAGCTGAGAAAAGCACACTTTCACCTGGGATTTTAAAAATGTATGAGATTCCTTCATTTCACATTCCAATTACTTTTTCGGCTATCAAATTCTAAAATATGTATATACAATAGCTGGTGGCATCGAATCGGAATACGATCATAAATACAAATAATATCAAATCAAAGGTGGTGCCCAAGACGAATCTGACCGCAGGGCTCACCACTACGAACTTGGGAATTCCTCTGACCACAATTACACCTCTGAGTTCAAGGATCGTTATCCTCAATACGACCAGATCCAGAAATTCGAACTTTCTAAAGATAAGATCGACGATCTGAGAAAGCAGCACTTTGCATTAGGTTTCGATACTGAAGCCCCGACTTCCACCTATACATAAAACTATTACAAGAAGCAAGTGCCAGTAGATGAAGCAAAGCATAAGGATGGGTTGAAAAGGCACAACCATGACTTTGGGGATTCTTTGACGTACTTCTCCAGCAGCTATAACGAGCAGCACAACAAAAATATGGCTAATCACGTCGTCCAGCCAAAGCCGATTATTGACTCGAATTTACTGAGAAAGACCAATATGATTCTTGGAAACGAGATGCCGAATTACGAAACACAACACGGTGCAACCTATACTCAAAAATCTAATGGCGGAAGCTATCAAGTGAACAGACCAACAAATAATGTGGATTTAGGGAAGGATGACACACAATATAAATCCACCCATAAGAACGATTTTAGTCATAAGCCTAACGAGCCTTACAAAGTCGACAAGGCAAGAATTCAGGATTTTCGAAGCGCTCACTTCAATCTAGGCTCTTCCACGACTCCCAATGATTTCCGCTCGGAACATATGCATCAATTTGACGAAAAACCAATCAATATGTCTGAAAATGCTGGTACTCCAGGCACTAATGTGCAAATTGACCACGGCAGCGAGCCCACCTTCAACTCCACCTACAAAGACAACTACCAAGGAGCAATCGGTGACAGAACCCTTCCATGTAAAATAGCTGGGGAACTTAACAGTGTGAGTCTAGGCAACGATCCCAACCAGTTCACGACTGAAGGAATGGCTAAGTATGTAAAGCATCCTTTGGCCAATAATGGATTGGACGGTTAAAGGAAAAAGGTGTTAGCAGGAACGAGTTTGGATCTGGGAAATCATCTTGGCGACTATACAACTCAACACAGAGATACATATGTGGACAGGTTCTTACAGTTGAAGCGGGCAGGAATGTCGGAAAACTAGATTAATAATTTAAGAATCAAACATTTCGATTATGGGCATCAAGGTAAAATCTTAGTTATTTATTTAAAATATTATTATTTACATTTATAGGAGGAATTTATGGCACATCCAATGCTTAATATGGGACAAAGCAAGGACCACCAAATAAACTCGATCTCGAGGTTCAAAAAGGGATGAGGAAAACCAATATGCATGATCACGACCCTGATATCAAGAAGACAACTACGTACCTGACCGCCTATCACTGGAAAAAGAACCAATAACTTTGAAAAAAACAGCATTATTTTTTGTTTTAGTGTTTCGATTACATTTTAATACTCTCAAACAATCAAAGATATGTAAAATTTAATAGTTAAAGGCTTTAATATTAAACAAACAAAGTCTATAAAATTATATTTATTAATGAGTAATATCTGTATATCTTTACAGAAATTATAACTTAATTTTGACACCATTCAATAAAACATCTTGAATCTTAATCAAAATAATTACTGATATATTTAACATTTATTATGCTGAAAGGCTTATTTTTGCTGCTGAGCCTCTTGGCTATTTCTCTTTCCATCAGTCCATCGGGGCCGATTGAGCTTTCCCCGAATACAGAAAATTCACCGTCTGTCTACCTCATCCCTTTTTCCCTAGCTAAAAATCTACCTCAATCAGGATATATGCTCCTTTCATTGAACTCTTATCCTATGTCTGTGTCGCCCACATCATGCAAGCTCGTAAACTCCACGATAGGCCTTACTTGTCAAAACTTTCTGGCAGCATCTAACTTGACGATTTCAAAATCGACAGTCGGAATTGTCAATCCCAATATCAATTCGACAGTTACCATAGTCATCGACTCAGATACTCTCCTTACTGCAGGCACAACGTACTACCTCCAGGTTGTCCTCTCTCTCACCAACATGATCCCCACCACTGGCACACTGTCTAACAACATCGAGTTTTACACTGTTAGCTGGAATAGCATTATCTACGAACAAAATTGGAATTTCGGACAGGTTGTTTATCAAGGTCGACAGACTAATAATTTGACTGTGACCATGATAAATAATCTAGCTAGCACATTGCCAGGTTCTACCAACATTTTTCGATGCAATATTAACATTGGAATTGCAGTTCAAAGTATGTTTTTCTTTTTCAACCTCATAATTTATAAATATATATTTTATAGCCTCAATTTCTCGCATTAAATTCGTCCTTCTTGACCCTTTCATATTTAAAAGCAGTTTTGTTGTCACCTCAGAAAACGATCCTTTATACATAACTTCAGGTGGCTCCTCCATTTATGTGGCTCCATCGATCCTTTATTCAACCCTCTTGACACCAAACATAATCATTGTTAACTTCAACGAATCTTTTATTGTCGGCCGTCGCTTTATTATCCAGATTACTCAAGTCTTGAGTCCTTTTTCTCGATCTTCTTCAACATTTTCAGTATATAGCCTTCCCTACAACTCAATGAATCCTTACGAGAGCTACGAACAAACGCTTCCTATTTCAACCACATACTTTCCCTTGACTGTGACTCTTGGATTGCCCTTAATATCTACTATCTCCGACCCTATACAGTTTTATAATAGCACAGTCCAGTATATCAAGATATCAGTCGTTTCAACCAATGATATACCTGCCGGATATGCACTTAAGTTGTCGATCCCTGCCGTAAAAATGATATATGGTAGTGCTTACGCTAATTGCAGTACAGCAACGACCAATTTAGTTATGTACAATTTTACAATCTCAACTTTGATAGTTTCTAATTTCGGAGCTATGCCTGCGTCAGCCAATATTGTAATCACAGTCAAGGTATTTATTAATAATCCTTCTATCCAAATTACTGCTTTAATCGATGATTATTCCAAAATCACCACTGTTGTCTCTCCGTTATATTACCATGTCGATTAAATTACGACTGCTGTAACTTCAAACAATAGCATATTGAGCGCAGTCTACGATCAGTCATACGGATAACCTGACAAAATTTTCATTAAAAATGTTGGTGATACTGGAATCAGAATATATTTTTATCCACCTGATAGTAGCACAGGAAGTTATCTGGAAGTTTATTTGTCCCCATTCGTATCAGTGAGTTCTTCTTTCAATGTAGCTACCTCCTGCAGAATCGGATCGACTGTGGTGACCTGTCTTCTCACAACTAATCCCAGCTATCTTAAAATTACTGTGCCTTCTCCTACCACATCCAACCTTTATCCAGCTGGAGTCCAGACAGTAGCTTATATATCAAATTTAAACTTCGCGGCTGCAAGCTCACATATGAACTACATTTACCAGATGTATTTCAAGTTCGTTAAGTCAATCTCACCAGGCAGTCTCACTTACTCCTTTTGTTAAGACGTCACTGCAATATATCAGAGGAGTGCACTTACCAATTATGGCCTGAATATACTTAATGAAATTTATCAGACCGGCTCTAACTACCCTAACATCCTCAGAATTGTGAATAGTCTAACATCTAATTTCAATTATGTCATCCAGGCGACTGAAATTAGGGTAATTACGATATTTTCATATATAGGCTTTAAAAATATCAATACTAATATTAAGAATATGGATCCCTATCCTTGTGCTAGCAATATTGTGGTCAAGTGTGTTTATACTGAAGGTGACCAATATAGCATCACCAGAAATAATATCTGGTGGCCATTAGATTGGGATCGTGTTGACATCTACCTCAACGGTTCGGAAAGCACCACCAAGTTCCACGTCATCATTCCCGATAATTTTCTAAATACGAATCGTAGATACTACGAGATGTTTACAGGAAAGTATGATACGGTGACTCGCCAGACTAAGTATTTATACAGTCAAACGTACACTCCGTCTAATAATATGGTTGACTATGTTGACCCCTCGTCAAGCAGCGTTTATGGTCACACTCTCATGAACGATTCATATGTTTCTCTCACTGGCAAAGCAGGATCATATTCTAAAGTCATTATGAGCTTCCATCCAGTGAGCAGCAATTTTAATAACAACAGAGCAGCCATTTTGATTTGTTCGACCTGGCAAATGTTTAACTCTCTCAGCTCCATCAACACCACAACCTCCACTCCCTCAGGAGCGATCTTCGGCACCAATGACCAATCTCCCCTTTATCTTAACTTCAATGCCAATTATCTAACATTCCTACCAATCAATATAGCTTCGTTGAGCGTGGCTAACAATATTAGTATTAATAATATTCACTTGCCCTATACCTACGATCTGCCTTATTACAGCGTATATATGACCGATACCAACGGATATTTCAATCACTACAACGAATTCGTCAATACGAATGCGGGTGTTTTCTACTATAGTGTTTTGCTTGGTTTATCGATAACTTGCAGGGACAATTCCCTTGGGGTTCTCAACACTGTCTGTTTTATTACTTTCATTAACAATCACGAGATTGTGAAAGACGGCAGTATTTACATCGATTTTTCAGGGATGACGATCTCGACCAATATGTCACTCTTAACTTATACACTCAACGGAGCATCAAACACCAGTATTTCGATAACTTGCGCTTCTGCTTCTAACCAGTCGCAGCTTGTTATATTGCTTCCTAACACTTCATCTACAAATTACCCGAATTCAGGAAATCAGGTCTATGGGCTGACAGTGTTTGGAGTCGGAATTACCTCCACCAGCATAAGCCAGTCCATCACTCTTACGCTTCGAGATAATTCTGGAGCCTATATCATCGAGACAGGCACACGACTTCTCATCACAACAGTTGCGAATCCCCTTAATATTGTTGTTGACCAGATTACCTATCAATATAATAACCCTTTGGCTTGCAGCCAGATGGAAATTTCGTTTGCGCTTCCAAGAGATCTTTATGCAGATGAGACGTTTGTGATGATTTTGGGTAAGGATCTGAGTGACGCCAACACACGAGTCCAAAAACTCAATATAATTCTCCAGGATGCTTCCAGTAATATTATCGACTCAATCCATGCTTTATCTTCCACTTCGTACAAGCTAGTTTTTACTGTGACAAACACAGCTCTCATCGTGGCAGGCAGTTACACTCTAACCATTTATGGAATGAATATTCCATCCAGCAATACTAACGATCTTTTTTATATCATTTATCAACGAAACTTCGATAATCTCTATACTCTCGCTAATACAAACTCGACCACCGCACCTTTTCCGACACTAAACTCACGTATTAACAGTCTTATCACGTTGGTCTCCAAGTTTAACACTGAAGGACTTGAGCAGCAGCTCGAGTTTACTATTGTAAATCAGAATGCCCTCGTTGATTCCAATATGGTCTGGGAAATTGTTCTCCCCATTTATTATTCAGCAAATGTCTGGAACGATATTACCCTTGCTTACTGTCAAATATCTGGCACCAGGCTTCCCTGCACCATCGACACCACGTCCCCATATAAAATTTTGATATCTGACAGTCCAAGACTTATCTATCCTAATACTACCTATACAATTGATGTCTTTGGTATTCCTTGTCCTCGAAATCTTTACCTTCAAAATAATGTTAATTATTCCACCTAATTTATTTTCATTGGTGCGATTCAAAATACTTCCAGCTCCTTGTATACTGAATATGCTTAGTTATTTCCGACACAAAGTATCATGAACGCAGCAGGAGCAGCTTCCTATGGTCTTATTATGGTAGTGGGAGCCACGTCGAGTAGTTCCTACTGTTTCAGCAGCACCTATATGTCCATTACACTCACATCATCCACTCTAATCGCTTCTGGCACATATCTCTATCTGACATTCCCCAAATAATTCAATAACTTCAATGATATCACTCTCCAAAGTCTCGTTAAGCTGGCTTCCAATTCTGCTCTACTCACCTCTACCACTGCTAATGTTGTGAACAGACGCATTGAGATCCTTTTATCCAGCTCAATCAATGCCAACACAAAGTTTGTTGTCGAATTTTCGAGCCTCCCGACTCCACAGCTGGCTGGTAGTACTGATATGAACGATCTCCAAATAATGGTCGCTACTTTTAACAAACAGTTGACTACTGCTGCTAGTAGTGTTAAGACCAACCAAGCTCCCATTCTTACTTTTGTAAGTAATTCAAGATATATAAGTTTCAATGGCGACAGTGGTGTTACTATCACCGCAGGTACATATTCTCTCCCAATTCCGATCAGCAGTTCAGATAACCAGAAATTTTTGTCGAATATCCTCATCAATTTTACTGCTCCAGGATTCGTTTTTATGTCGAATCCTACATAAATATATTTGGGCGACACTATTGAATCAGTCACAATCGGAGCCGATATAAATTTGATGCCAACTGCATACGTTTACAATATCATAAAAACATAAACATCCCTCATACCCTACTACACCTACTTGACCAATAATAATATCTAAGTGACCAATACTCCAGTTTCAATCACAACTCCTTCTTCAATATCCATTCCAATTGGAGGTTGTTCTATTCCCGAGCGAATAACTCTCACAAATGCCCCTTATACTGATGTGGCTATTTACTATATCTATAACAATACGGTATACACCACTGACGTTTTTTGGGTCAACCCCTAAACTACCAATACTCAATTAAACTTTACACCGACCACTACTTCTCAATGGTTATCATTCTGTACCAGATCCAACATGACTGCAGCCACCGTGTCTATGACTTTGACTCTCGGAGGAACTAACTACCAGAGCTATTCTCTAACTAACTCAGTTCTCCTGGCCAATATTGTGTCAGGGGTGGCTAACACTGCCCCCACTCTATCTATAAGCACCATTAACATACTGAAGACCATCGCTGTGTTTAATTTTACCACCAACGTCAACGGGATCATATTTTACACACTTCAATATGGAAATTACACATCCTCACCTTTAAATCCTTTGAATTTGAAAATTCAAGTTAAATCTCAGAATTTTACAATATAATCCAATAGTGATTTTATGAGTTACATTTACATGGAAGATCGAGACTATCGGGTAAATTCCCTCACTGTATCGCCGGGAAGCTCTAATAGTATTACATTCTCAAGTTTGCTTCCACAAAAAACATATACACTTTGCGCATTCTTAGAAAATCAGTTCGGGTCCTCAACAACTACAATCTGTCAATCGTTCAATACTCTAAACTGGGGAGTGATATCCAAAGCGTACGTCTCTTTCAATGCTACCTTAACTTCTGCACAGCTGAATAACATCCTCTGTTTTTTCGTCAAGCAGGTTTCGACCAAGATTATGAACATCGTGGATCTTTAAGGAAACTCATGTTCTTTGACTTCAACTCCCCAAAACTATTATTATAATTACAATGGTACGACATTCTCACAATAAACCCAACAGGTAACTGTCTATTTGATATCCAATCCACTGCTCACCACGGATGGTTCTATCACGTCATTCAATAATATGTTTGACTCATCTCAAAAGATGACAGCTGCGAGCTACTCGAGTGCGCTTTCTGGCTTTTCTATCACCTATATGTCTGCAGGTACTTACATGGGCTCTTTCGACCCAATCCAAGCTCAAACAGCGACAGGCACCTTTTCAAACGAAGCTTATTTTGATACCCCTAAATACTAGAATGGAGTGATTACTATCCCTAATATCAGGCTATAGAGATCGGGTGGCGTGTATTTCATTCTGATTCTAAATAAACAAATATTTTACAACTCCTCATCTGGCCAGACCAATATAACCATTAGACTCGATGGAACTCCTAGTTCAGAACAGGTGGTGAATTGTTTGAGTTGGTACAATATCACCACAGAAGGGTGTGCTCGTGCTATCCTTAACGGTGGAGAGGTAATCATAGAATATAAATTTAAAAATAATAAATACATTTCAAATTATTCGTTACGTAGACTGTAAGTATAACATTTAGTGGAATATTATCGAACAGTTTCTATAAACTGTACTATGTGACTGCCAACGAGTATCCTTTGCGGCCAGTAATTTCTGGCGCTGTATCGTCTGCGACTGTGACCACAATCAGCTATTAGATGCGCACCTTCGTCAAAATAATACTTTTGGTTCTTGCATTGGGTATTATGTGCTGATTTTTTAACAAAACAAAAGGAATGATTACATTTAATCATAAGTAGTCATAACAAAAAAAAATACCATAATTTATAATATTTTTTTTTTTTAATGAAAATAAAAATATAAGTTTGGCCATAATTAATTCAGTAAACTTTAAATTAAAAACTTTTTTTAAATATAATTAAGGAAGTTTATTCTAATGGATGTATCTAAAGCACACACGAAATATATAATTATTTCCGTCAGTTATTAATCACAATAATTATTTATTTTAATATATCATTTTCGATATTTTTAATTTTATTTTCTATATTTCTTTCTTGGAATTTTAATTAAAAAAACAACTATAAAAAAATATAGACATTCACAATCCCACTTTATTATTTTTTAGGTATTTAAAAATAAAATAAATATAGATATAGATAGATATATATATAATAATCAAGGTATTAAATTGTACAGTTTCAAGAAATAATGCAGATCCTTAGTTCACTGGAACAGATTTTCCCTAACATCGCAGGAGAACTCGAAAATCGACATAACTCACTCTTTGGAAAACTCAAAGAGTTGTATTCCAAGAAATATATAGGTAAACAAACATTTTCTGATTCATATTAAAAAAAAAAATATTGCGTTTTTCTTCCATCCAAAGATTCCGATCCTGAGTTTTACTCAAATGTCAAAGCCATAGTTCCCCTCTCTGACAAATCCTGTTCATTGTGGGATATTTCTTTCGCTGCAGAAAACGGGGTGACTCTAGCTTTTTCTAAAACTTATCCGGGAGATAATGTGCGGGTCGCGTTCTCGAATCGAGGAAAGGAGGACGAAGGCCTTCACTTCAATTCCAAAGGAGAAGCAGAACAGCCGGAAACGCTGGAAAACGATTACCTGGCTCGAGTGGTGAGTGCGGCCTACCAAGCTGCGATCGAAAACATCCCCTTGCACAATCTATACGGAGGCAATATTCTCATAGAGGTTGGGATCCCTCCGGACTCATTCTCGTTCGAAGAGACAGTACGGATGGCTGTTGCCATCGCGGCACTCGCCATTAACGGCAAAGCGAGTGACGAGCCACTTCAAGAACTTTAAGATCGGATGCTCGCCGGTCCTCACTATCAAAAAATTCGATTTTCAGAATATACTGAGAACAATGGTTTTCGAATTAGTGACGGATAGGCCACTCAACTTTTTAAGACTGAAGAAAACAATTGGAAATTTCTGTTATTCAATGCGCATCAAGGTTCTCTAGTCCAGAAATATGTAACTCTCGGAAAGGTGAGTTATCAGGTTTTGGAAAAGTTAGCAAACAGAGTGACCCAACTCTCATCGCAAGTTACTTTAAGTAATCAGAAATACAAAAATTTAAAAACTAACAATTATACACTTTTATTTAATCCATTTGACATACTCAGGGCAGTTAGTGCGTCTTTTGTCGGAAAGCAATGAATAAGTCAAAACCTTATTCGACTTGCTGGAAAATTATTTGCAGAAGGATCTCACTGTTGCTGAATGCGAACAGTTGTTGGGACATCCAATTGCTGAGATTGGCGACAAGTCGATCGTGCTACCGCTCAGACAGTAATTAAAAATATTAAAATAACTTACATCCTACCAAAAAATAAAAATAATACTTTTTTTACCTTTTTTCAGAACTCTTTCGAATCTGATGATGGAATTCAAAAGTTTGTAAACTCTCGTGGATAGTCCTAACCGATCCAATTTGGTGGACTTCATAAAAACTCAGTACCAAGTGCTTCAGTCTAGAAACTTAATCACTAAATAAATCTAAGAAATAGTTAATAATTGCTTAGCTAACAAAGCGTAAAAACATTATAAAATTTATTTAAATTTATTTTATTCCAATTTTACATTAACATCTTAAAGACTTGCTTGCACACTGGTGGATGGGAAGTATGTTTTGGTGATCGTCGAAAAGGCGAAGTATCTCCCAATGTTCTAATTCGTGAAAAGATAGTACTTTTTGGACGCCGAGGGAAGCAACAAGTATGAAGGAGGCATCAAACACCTAATTTTTACAACTGTGCCAAGTGTAGGTGCAGGCTTGCTCGATCCAACTGAAGAAATGTGGTTCATGTGATATATCTATGTATATATGTTTCCCATGCATCTTTATAACAACTAACTCTACAATATCATATATATATATGTATTAATGTATAATTAATTGTAGATATTATATCTTTCCAAATATTCACCCGATAATCTTATTAAGTAAGATTTGATTGGTTGATTGGGAAACCATAATTATATATTATTAAAAATACAAATTAAAAAACAGTAATTTATTATTTCAATCATTTATATTTGTTTTGTTTATCCTACGCTATCCAAAATATAAGTGATAATAAATACCCAGATACTCTTTTTATAATCTGCCACTAAGTATTGAAACACATGTTCAATAAGAAGGCCAAAACGTAAGCACCTGAAAATGACAAAGGTTTCCTCAGCTACCTTGGCACATATTTCATCAAAGCTAGGTATCAAAAGACACTTCTATTTTGAGATAAAAATATTTTCCGTGGCTAATATAATTTTAAATATGAGGTTTAAAAAATATATATTTCTTTACATATCGAATTATCTGGAATAGCTATAACTGGTATTACTAACTTCAGCCCGAAATTTCTTTCGAAAACTCAACAGCTTCCGAAGTAATTCCACTATCAGACCAACAAATAACACACTTTTTAAAATGTGTTTTACAAATACTGTAGATGTATCTGCTGGGGCAAAAAATGAACAAACAGGATGCGAAGACGGAAATCCCCAATTTGATCTGGATGACCTACAAAAAGAAAGATGCTGGCTGGAGTTGCACTTTGAGATCAGCTCAGATGCTCTTTGCTAATGCCCAGTGCCGACATGCGAGGGAAAAGAAATATTGGAACTATAAGGATTCCATCGAAAACATTAAAAAAGCTTATGATGATTTCAATGAATAGGCGTCTTATAGCCTAGTCTACAAATTTGAGCCTGAATATCGCAAATACGGAAAAAAACCCAAAGATTGGTTCAACATCACAGAGGCTCTAAATATCATGAAAAGTGTACACGAAAGAAGGCCTCTTCCTGGCTATTAAGATCTAAAAATACTGTTAGCCGACATGACTGATGGCGAAATCCTGACTGAGAGTAAAATATTCAGGTAAATGGGTTATAGGGCTTGTAGATGTACTTATAAATAGAGTTTTTGCCCAAAATGTCATAGCAACATTAAAGCACAATGCCGAGTTCTCCTCGTTTTTATTATGAAATTATCACTCTCCGAAACTCTTCCAGATAGCTCTTTTAAACAAATTTGCACCATCATGGAACTGCCTCAGTTTGCTGGTATGGTGAGTGCTATTGGAGACAGGTCCATGTTTGTTGTGGGCAAATAGAACGATACGCTGCCAAAATAGACTGTTTTGGGATACCTGGACCCACACTACGTGCATGACAATGTGCCCAGTAACAGCTAAGAGTTCTCCAACAATTACAGAAGCTTTAAATTGAGCGGGGCCAAAATTTCAAAGTTCTCTTCATGCATAGGTATTGGGTTTTATATTGATGGAGCTTAGAGTCTAAAATTGCTCTCACAGGAAATCAAGAACAAGAAATTGAGCTGCCTCGTTCTGCCGGAAAAGGAATCAACCGAAAAGAAGGAGATTCAGCTTGTGAGTATGGATTCAGAACTGCGTAGCTAACCCAAGCAGGAATTAAAAAAACAAGTTCTGGAGACAAGAGATGAACCGAGCGTGGTCGAATAGATTTTTACGAACAGGAACGACGGCATTCATGGTGACGCGGAAGACTCATCTCTAACCTCCGATATCAGTTTATTAGGGTATAATTGATTCTATTTTGTTTTATAATAGATAAAGCTCAGACTGAAAAAATAAAAATAAAATATTGAATTCAAGACATAAAAAAAATACAGATTATAATTAGATATGGGAAGCTAGAAAAGTAATGATAATTTATGTTAATATCCTTATACATAATGCCATATTAATATTAAATCATAAAAAAAAAAGCTCAAATAGCCGATACATGTGATTACATGCATGATCAACTAAGTTTAATATTCATCATACAGAATGAATAATATATAAATAACAGACATCACCCAAAGTATGAGATACTTTTACATCCCTCATTTCAATTTGCTTCGGTAAAGTAAATCATACTCAAGCTCAAATCTTTTTCGTAAATCTGGAAACCTTACTCGGTGTTGGGTACCACCGCAGTTGATGTTACTAGTGTTGATATCCTCGACCAATGGAGAATTGAAATCTAAAGGCACCAACCCAACAGATGGATCAGTCTGCCAAATCCCCTTAAAAATGCGTAGAAATATGCCTACTGCCATATCATTGGGGTTGTAACAATTAACTATTTCAAATGGAGAACAATCGAACAACTACTTAAGCCTGTCTTTGTTGATGACTGCTCCCAAAAATAACACCTTATGCACTATATCCACTTTCAAACTCTGCAACTCCTCGATGCATGACCCCACTACCTCACTGCCGAGGCTAAACCCGATCAGATTAATTACATATCCTTTCATGTGGTTGGCTATGATCCTAGCGAGGTATTTTCCAGTCCTTAAGGCTATTTATTTCTTCTAATTATACCCAAATAATTGGTTCTTGATGCTTTTATCACCACTTTCCCAGTTCATTGCATAAGTCTCTCCTTTGTAGTGAAGTGTGTGCCAAAACTATTAAAAGTCGTACTACTGGCAAGTAAATCCACAAATATAGATTGTTATGACCTGAGATTTCATGAACCTATTCCCCATCTTCTTTAACGTCAGCATTGGAGGTTTTTTATGTTTTGAATCCTTTCCATCGACATCCTTCATATAAATGCTCATCATTTGAGCAAGCTTTTCGTTGCTTTCGTAAAAGCTTTTTTATCGGAAAGCCTTCAAAAGCTCCGATTTTGGGGTCTCTATGTGCTAGAACTCCGTTAAATACTTAAAATTCGAAAATTAGAAACGAAGATCAGATATCGATCGAAATACGTATTTTAGGAATGTTCGAGCATGTCCTGTGTAATTATTTTTGAAGATCAAGTACAAAGAGATGAGAACCTTTATTGTCGATTCTTTGTTAACCTCATTCCACTTTACTGAACCACTTGATCTCGCCTGATTAATGAGATTGTGGAGAACTGGACTCTATTTGCTTATCTGGTCTTTGATCTTTTGGGTTTGTTTGGAGGAGAATCCGCAAGTTTCAAATTTATGTATGCAGATTGAAGCTAGTTGTCGTTTATTGCTTTATGTCAAGAAACCAAAATCTCTGGGTCTTTCCTTTTCCATTAGTGTATACAGTTTAAACCTCACCGACTTATTCTCTTAGTTTTGGAAAGCATATTCGTCATGTTGGTGGTAGGCTTGTTGAAATAACTGACTCTGATGACTCGAGGGAGTATTTATGATTGCATTATAGATCGTCGAGTCTATCAGAGGCATTGTCGTTGTCATTTCCAAAGCAAAACCTTCGAGAGCCTGTTCAATTCTTGTCTCAATCTTAGAGTGATAGAATCTGCAGTGGATCTTGTATGCATATAATAACTTGTTGTGAAGGAATGAGAGTTCTGCCTCGGCTTTGTTTTCCCAAACCTCCAGCACTTAGTATTTTTTCAGATATTATTTGAGGAGGTGAAGGAATATTTTTTTGAGGTTCAGGATGAAGTCTATAATTCTTATTATCCTGTCCTCAGCCTCAGAAGATGTCTCACTCAACCGCTGGAAAAGTACGAAATCTTTGGCTTGGAGTTCCAACTTCTTAATGTTTTGATCTGAAAAAGTGCATTACTTGATCGAGAGTGATCTGAAGCAGTGGCTCCACTTTTTTGTTTGGTCGTCCATCACGTTGTAGAATGTATTCAGACATGCTTCGAAATTCTCCTGGTGTTTCTCTGAAATGTACATCTTCAAGATATCTTGAGGTATTTTCAAGTTTTGGGTTTTGGATTCCAATACGACCTGCAATTATCTTTTCGGCTTGGGAAGGACTACTTGCTCAAAAAGTGAAAGAAGATCATACTGCTAATCGAGATAATACTACTGATTTTCCATTTTTCTGAGTCCCAATTATTTTTTTTGTTAGATTCCTTATTATGTGTATATTAATGATGGTATAAGTAGTATAATGCAAAAAAAAATCCTCTATCTATTATTTTGATATAATAATAATTTTAGGATTTTCAATTATCTAAATACATATGATAAGTAAATTAACTTAAATACAATTAAAATCTAACAAATTATCAAAAGTCAATAATCTATATATAAATATCAATCGCATAAATTAAGAAATTAGAAAAATAAGTATAACAAATTATTGAATGGATCCGAGAGGAGTATTTATTAGTTCAATATATATACATCTATATTAATTTTTAAACGAATGCTTGATAACAAAATATTTCATTATTAATATTAGGATGCCAATACATCTTCATAAAGGAAGATTCTCTACTTTGGTCTGAGTTTTGTCATTCTAAACACATGCTTCAAAAACTATGGATACAGCGTCCAGCTAAACAACTTCTAGAAATTATGAGTATATGTCATCGGGTTGTATAGCGAGATGTGTTGATATAATTATAATGTGAGCATTTAATTTTAATTTTTCGGAACAAAAAGATAAGATAACAAAAGTTTAGATTAAGTATATTATTTATTGGAAATATATGTAGATATATTTTTTTGGATGTTTCGTTTCATTCAAAATGATCCCCTTGAATGTGGACAAATTGATGAATGGGAACAACTACTCTTCCGTGGGGCAAAAAAATGAGGATACACTCAACACATCGAAACACGATTGAGATGAAAAAGAATATATGTTATATTAATCGACTATTTTTTTTAAAAATAAATAAACACTTTTATTATTTATTCACTGATATCTCAAAAAATTAGTAACACTAAAAAACATTAATACCAAATTATATGAATCATTCAATAGATATATCGGCAGAATACTTTTTTTAAAAATAAATAAACTATGGAATTATCCTAATTATTTTTTTAAAAAATATTAACATATGTTCTTGCCCTTATTGGTTTATGAACTAAGAACTTGAAATCCACATAGATGTGTCTATATTATACATATAGATATATAATGTTTATAAGTTTGAGATTCTACTATATTTTTATATAAAGTGTTTAAGTTATTACAATTAACTTTTTTATAAATGGTTACGAAAGTGACTTGAAATTCAATCAAATTCTTAAATTAGAAAATAGGCTGACTCTTCTTAAAAATCCTCAATCCATATTCCATCTATATAAAATGTTTCTCTTTCCAGCTTCGAAATCGGTTTTAAGCTCACAAAAAGCCCAGAGAGATGCCATTTTAAAAAAATTATCATTAGAATACTCGCACGAAGTCACAGAAAAATATAAATGGATAGATTGTATGTTATGTTTTTTTTATTGAAGTCCTTTTTAAAAAAATATTAATAGATTTGTTGGTTAATATATCTCTTCAATCGATATATTATGCAAAGTAATGCTATTTGTATTTTAAAGGAGCGACTGTTCGATGAGGTTCTATAATCATTAACATTTTTTAATAATTTTTAAATTAAAGATAGCCAATAAAAAAAACAATAGTTTAATTGAAAAAAAAGGGAAAATCTATAAAATATAAGAGCTCATAAAAGTTATTTAGGCCAATACACAATCTATATCTAATTTCCCCATTCTTCAGTCCTGAAACCATGTGTACTTCTAAATAAAACAGTAATAGCCTCGAATACATCTGCACTAAGAACTCGATTCCCGAGTTCATCATGAAAATCTACTCCATCCTCGAGGTATCAATAGAATCATTTTTTTAAAAAATAAACATAAACAACTTTTAGATATTTTATTTCTTATTTTTTGTAACAACTTTTATAAAATATCTTGCCTATTTTTTTTTATTTTTTTTATTTTAGAAAAATGAATTTGAAGACATCATCTCTTGGAATTCCAACCATACCGAAATCCACATAAAAGACTCTAAAGCCTTGGAGGACAGTGTCCTGCCGATATTCTTCCGACATCAGAAAATAGAATCTTTCATAAGACAGCTCAACATGTACAGATTCAATAAAGTCAATAAAGTCAACAAGGATAAGAACCATATGTATTTTAAGAACGAATTGTTCCAAAAAGGCAACATGTACTAAAACCCTTATTCTCAATCACAAACTTCTCTCTTTATTTTTAATGATTATTTAACTTATAATAAAAAAAAAGTGAATCTCTTGCTCAAATAAAACGAAAGAAAAAAGGACATGTTGAGGACATCCATGAACAGCTCAGTTCTGACAACGAATCCAGCAGCCTCGAAAACTATAAATCCTTTGTCAAATAAAATATTAGTTTATTGCAATAGGAGCTTGTAAAAATACGCAAATCCCATCCTGAGCTCAGCACAGAAATTAGGAAGATTTTTTAATACTCCAACACAATAATTGGTCAATAAACCAATCCCAATCTTTTCTCTACGCTTCAGGAAATCCGTACTCGACAGAATCTATTCAACACCATTAACAACATTATATAAATCAAAGAACTGTTCATGGCTAGTCTACACCACTTTGACAGCCAATGTAGTATTGATGGTAAAATAAGGTCAGAAAACAATTGAATTGTTCTTCAGAGTTTTTGACAATAATATTTTATTGATAAAAATATATACACATATATATTTTTTCCTCCAAACACTATTACACAATTACAAAAATACACATAAAATACAAAAATAATAAATCATGTTTATTTCAATAAAATATTATTTTGGTAGAGATTTATATCTTTTGATATTTTTAAAAATCAAGAAATATATTTTCAACTAATTTGGTAATTTAGTGAAATATAAATTTTATTGCTAGACTATTTAGCTGAGAGTATATCGAATGAAATAGGCAACCAACATTAATAATATAAAGGAAGGCTGCAAAGCCAGTCCATAAAAACTGGTAGTTGGTCAGTTTTGAATAGTATGAGGATTATGAGTATTTTTAGTTGATATGATTTTATACTGTATTCTTATTTGTTGAATGAATATTTAGTTATAGTTATATATACAAATGTTTATTAAGTGTGACTCATTGTTAAAAAAAAAGGTCCTTAAATTTAGTCAATAACTTATTTTAAAAAAATAATAAGAAATTATAATAATACTTTCTGGCGAATAATAAATACAAATAAGGGAATGAACAAAAAATTATAATTAGTTATAACATATATAAATATATTATTAATTAAATTCATACACTCTACATCTATTAAAATACATTAATGGAACACGAAACCCAACATCACTACGACGAGAAAGCTCAAAATCTACTTACGATGGGAGCGAGATAGTCGTCAGCTATGCACCACCTCAAAGCCTTCAACAACTGGATCAAGGCTGTCCTCATCAATAAATACTGCGAAGACAAGTTCACTGCTCTCCGAAAAGCATACGATCTTCCAGCCAGCTATGCTCAAAAAATCCTTCATGTGCTTGATATCGGATCGGGCCATGGACAGGATCTTTCCAAATGGGCAGCCAACAAAGTTGGATACCTAGTGGCCGTGGATCTTTCAGCGAAATCCCTCAAATAATATGAGAATCGATGGTCGAAGAATCGATAGCCATACGAGCTTTTAACCGTAAACATCAGTGCATCCGATCCTGCCCTGTACAGTAATGCAGAACATAGTTATTACGACATCGTCTCGAGCCAACTGTGCATTCACTATATGTTCGATAATCTGACTAATGTGAAGAATTTATTATCGAATAGTCTGGAAAATCTGCTGATCGACGGTTACCTGTTAGTTACCATCCCAGACGCTTTAAGTATAGTCAAGAAAATTAGAGAACTTGGCAAAAAAGAAGGAGAGTACTATGTCTACGGCAACAAACATTTTTCCATGAGATTCCGAAGCATCGACTTTGACTCATCGCGAGGGTGTTATGGTCTCCAATACGGGTTCTATCTGCAGGAGGCAATCGGAAGCAAGAACGCTGAGGACTCAACTATTACATACACTGATGAGTATCTCATCGAGCCAGAGAACTTCAAAAAGATGCTGGCAAACTAAAATATGGAAATCATAGAAGACCTGAACTTTATCGAGTTTTACAAAAAACATGCCCAACAGTATTCTCATTTGTTCGACAGGTTAAAGCTATTCTTTTAGCCAGGAGAGTCCATCTGCGACGAATTCTGGGAGATTATACATCTATATAAAGTTGTCGCAGCCCGAAAGACATATGGAAAGAGCGCCAGAGACTTTCCAATTGAGGAACGAAAGAGGTCAAGGAAAACTAATCCGAAGACTTATTCTTCGGTACATCAAAACAATGGTAATTATAGAGGTCCATCATCTGACAGAGGAGGGAGAGGAGGGTATAACAACTACCAGAACCAACGAGGTGATGGGAGAGGATATCATCATAACAACCATTATAATAACAACAACAACAACAACAACAACAACAACTACAACAATAACAACAACAATTACCGAGGAAATAATCGTGGGGGATATCGGGGGTCAAATTATTCAGGGTCCCATTATAACATCGAACGAGACCATTCGAATCCTCGAAGGGATAACAATTTCCACAAATGATGCTTTTAAATAAGTATCTAAATATATGTATATATGTATATAGCAGTAAACCCACTGCCGGAGAAAGTGTCCTCTCCGAATAGAATTGCTCTTTTAGGGCATGGACACTACCAATTATTTCAAGTCTGTATCGTTTAGTTTCTTAATATACGGTCCTTTACCAGTTGGACTAAAAAAATATTAATCAAATAAACACGGGAAAATGTATTCCAAAAGTTATTTATGACAACAATTCGATAGCCATTATATCTTTATTTTTTTTAGTAAAAAATAATCATAGGCGATCTTAAGATACTTGGATATTTAATATATTAATATCTTCTTTCTATTTTTTAAAAAATAAATACTTAGATGGAGTCGCTAATTCCCAAGATAAAAGAGCACAAAGAAGAAATCGTCCTAACTGGAGTGGCTCTTTTGGTATATAATATCTTGTACCACTACTACGAAAAGCACCGCAAACAGCAAAATATAGTTGCTGAAAGCAAACTTCTCAAACGCAAATCCAAACTCAGAGAATAATTCAGTATATTTAATTATCTAATTTACAATATTCGATTACTATGTTTTTAATATTATAAACATCTCCAGGATACAGCAAGGAATACGTCGTCCCACTAGAGGTACTGAATGCAGAGAACACTCTGCTCGACGAAATCAGATATCTCAGCAGCCCAGTATCTAATATTGAGATCGTCCCTCATCTGCTCAATGAATTAGGCATCACCGAAATTCCCTGCATCAACAGTCCTCTGCTCTGTGCTGGAGACAGTGGGGTTTTCGGTGGTCGGGGTTTCCTCAGCAAATAGGCCTTTGTCTATCAAGGGTCTTACGTGCTAGGAAGCTCAACTTTTTCCAACACCAGTTAGATGAAGTCGCAAAAGCAATGGCTATCGGCAGGGCCACGAAGACATCTTTACTTCAAGCCCAATCAGGTTAAAGCTGCAATTGTTACCTGTGGAGGACTCTGTCCTGGACTCAACGTGGTGATTCGATAAATATTCTTGAGTTTAAAACTTTTATATTCTGCTTCAGAAATTTGGGGGATTAAGTACGGATATGAAGGTTTCTACAAACACGACTGGGTGTTGCTCAACCCGAATGATGTGAGGACGATTCACTTTCTCGGGGGCACGCAGCTCGGAAGCTCTCGAGGTGGTTTTGATCTGAAAAAGATCGTTGACGCCATCGAAGAAAGGGAAATTAATCATATCTACGTAATCGGCGGGGACGGCACCCACAAAGGAATCGCAGAGATCTCAAAGGAGCTTTCGAGAAGGCGACGAGAGGTCAGTTGTGTTGGGATTCCCAAAACAATCGACAACGATATTCCAATAATCGATAAATCATTTGGCTTTGAAACAGCAGTTGCCGAATCAATAAGGGCGATTAGATCTGCCTATGTGGAGAGCATCGGGGCAGATTACGGGATCGGATTGGTGAGACTGATGGGTCGCGATGCCGGGTGGATCGCTATGGAAGCCACCAATGCTAGCAGAGACGTGAATCTGTGTTTGATTCCTGAATTTCCTTTCGGTATTTAATTTTTCCAATCATCAAATTACCTTTTTGTTTATTCGATATAGATCTTTACGGTCCTAACGGAGTTCTGGAGTACGTTTATCAGGAATTAGTAAAGAATAGGCATCTCGTGATTGTGGTTGCTTAAGGAGTCGGATAAAGTGTGAGAGACAAGCCTGTCGGTGGGGCAGGAGGAAAAGACCTTTCTGGAAATGTCATTCTACCCGTAAATATTTTCAATAATTATTGTAATACACTATTTTTAAAAAACTCTATTTGTTAAACATGGAAAATGGTAGGATGTTGGATTATATCTCAAAAACATTATCGTCGACTTTTGCAAGAAAAAAGGTATTGAGGTCACATTAAAGTATATTGACCCGACCTACATGATCAGAACAGTGCCTGCTAACGCTTACGATAAGAAGATGTGCTGCCACCTCGCCGCAAGTGCAGTACATGGAGCAATGGCTGGCTTTACTGGATTCACAGTCGGCCAGATCAATAACTCAGTAGCAATGATCCCCATCTCGGCCTTGGCAGACAAAAAGAATAGGGTTACTGCGAGCTACAGAGGATGGCAGAGAGTATTGGCTGGGACAGGACAACCTTTCTTCCTAAACGATCGAGTCCCTGTGGTTCCTGTGGTTCCAGTGGTTCCTGTCGCTGATCCTCATGCTGCTGATCCTCCTGCCTGATCTCTGACTAAAAAATGCAAATATAATTGATTTTTCTGATCAATAAAAATATAGATTGTTAATATCGCTTAGAATTGTCAGAAATTTTTAACATTTATTTCCTTTTTTTAGTACAATTCTTAAAGTATTTTCATGAAATGAATATTCTCAATTGCACTAACTCAGTTAAGTGAGGGTCAGAAGTTACAAAACCATAATATATACATGATTTCTAGATATTCCTACAATAATTTATTGATATTTAATGTGAATTATGTTTCAGTCACACAATTCCACAATATTTTTTATTAATTTTCGCATATAAATGTAGGCAAATTCATGTATAATAAAAAGTCATAAAGTCTTAAAATAAAAAATTAACACCCAATTTATTATATCTTAAATATTTCAACATATAAAATTCGAGATATGTTCAATACTGGTTCCAGGTTCGTCCAAAATTCCTTCTCCAAGCTCAAGAGACTCTTGGCTGAGGAGTTTATCCCTCAAAAGAAACAAGGTAACTATCATGCACTATGTTTTTAACTTTTATCCTATTAACGTATTTGTACAATTAAAGAGTTGGCCGAGTTCAGAAAACTTCACGGAGACAAGGTTATTGGCCAGATCAAAGCTGACCAGCTCATTATGGGTATGAGAGAAATGCCTGCCATGTTCTATGATGGGTCACACTTAGACCCAATCGCGGGCATAACTTTCAGAGGACACAATATCCCCGAGTTCGTCGAGAAAGCTGAAAAGGCACCTAATGGACACGAGCCCCTCCCTGAGTGCATGATATACTTACTCTTGAGTGGGCGGTTCCCCACCAAGGAAGAATTTACTGACCTCAGTAACGAGCTCAAGTCTGAGTCAACTCTTCAGCAAAATGAAATAAACTTTATTCTTTCTTTGCCTCGAGAGACCCACGGAATGACAATGCTCTCTATGGCTCTTTTGTACTTGCAGACGAACAGCCGATTCTTCAAACAGTATGAGAAAGGCATGAAGAAGGCCGATTACTGGTCTTATTATTACGACGATTCTATTACTCTTTTGGCTAAACTTCCCCAGCTGGCTGCCATCATCTACAGGCATAAGTACAGAGATAGCAAGCTGATCTAACCCCTCAGGGATTCTGACTGGGCAGGAAACTTCGCCCATATGCTTGGATACGAGTCTCATGAAATGAAAGAATGCGTTAGAGGATATCTCAGTATACACGCTGATCACGAAGGTGGCAACGTCTCAGCTCACACTGCACATCTGGTTGGTTCAGCATTAGCTGATCCTTATCTTTCCTATTCTGCGGCTCTCAATGGACTTGCCGGACCTCTCCATGGACTTGCTAACCAATAGTGCCTAAAATGGCTTATCGAGTTGCAGGTAAAATATCAATACATCTAACTCTGATTTTTATTTATTTTAGGTCTATCACAAAGGATAAGCTCCCAACAAAGCGATAATCGAAGAGTTCGTTACTAAGACTCTGAAAGAGGGCCGCGTGGTTCCTGGCTATGGACACGCTGTGCTCAGACACACTGACCCTCGTTTCATCCATCAGAAAAAGTTTGCTTAGAGACACATAAAGAACGATTACATTTGCGATCTTGTGAAGGAGTGTTATGATACAATTCCAAATGTGCTCGGAAAGGTTGGAAAAATTAAAAATCCATACCCCAATGTTGATGCTCATTCAGGCGCCCTCTTGCAACACTTCGGTAATTTAAAAAATTTAATTTATTTAAATTGATTTTTATGTATTTTATTTATTTCTTCTGTTTTAGGTTTGAAATAGTATGAATATTATACTGTTGTCTTTGCCGTTTCTCGTGCGATAGGCTGCTTGACCAACGGAGTGTGGTCCCGTGCATTTGGTCTTCCTATCGAGCGGCCAAACAGCGTCGATCTTGCCTACCTTCATAAACTTGGCGACAAAGGATCCAAAAAGTGATTGAGGAAATATTGTTTGTGTTTCATATTTATAAAATATTCATAGTATTTAATAAAGCTTACTAAAATTTAATAGCAATATACAAGCAATCTGCTCCAATTAGTTGTTTCGGCAAGCAAGATTTTGTTTGTCTGTCTAAAATAAATGGATTAAAAAATAGATATTCAATTCAAAGTATGATCATTAAATAGAAAATATCCATATTTTAAATTAAAAATATTAAATTAATATAGTAGAAATTATATATATATATAATAAAATAATCCAATGATTGGATTTATACACGGATTAATATCACGTGAGCAATTATTATATATTATATATTATATATAATAAAATAGCTTAAAAAAATATGTCTGCATAGAAGCCATCAGCCGAAGAGGAGCCAGACAACAATGTGGAAGGCGAGCAACCAGAACAGCAGGAGGAAGAGTTCGACGAAAATAACATCACCGAAGAAGAAGCATTGTACTACGAACAAATCCTGGCCAACGTGGACAAAATGCACAACAAACTCAAGAAACTCAACCAGAATATGGTCGGCAAGTAGGAAGATAAAAATGTCACTAAAGTTGCGGGTATTGTCGATGCGCTGCTTCAGGCCAAGTAATCGAGCGAGATAGTCGCCAAATAGGATTTATCTCCTGATGTGAACCAAAGTAAAACTATGCACAAAAATGCTAATAATAAAAATATGAAACTATCCAAAAAAAATATATACGCAAAATTTCAAAATATATATTTCCAGTGCAGCTCTCGAACATAATATAATTGAGATTTATTCCAAAAACCAGATCATGAAGCAAAAGATAGAGGAGATGGCCAAGACGATCGTGGAGAAGAACAAAAAAATATAGTTTTACCAGGAAAAGTATTAAAAATAGACTCAGAAGTCCAGAAAGTTGGAAAAGCAAATCTAGGAACTTAAACACACCCAGCAAACGCCATCCAAGCCAACCAAAACCGAGGCCCCGACCTCGATCCAGCCACAAATCTAAAAGCCAAAAAAGAATCCTCTCAAACCAGCCCTCCAAAATGATGATTACGATTTCTGGAATGCAGAACCAACTGAAGTATTAAAAATACAAATAATTTATAAACGTATAATAACATCAATAATACTCTAATAAACAAAAACATATAGAATATAAAGAAAAAGAAAGATCTCGTTTCAGATTCTGGGTTGTGGATCAACCAATAAAAGACCAGTTTCATCACCCAACCTAAACAAAAATGATATACGCATTTTTTTAATTTCTTCTTCTTTTTTGATGATATTTTTTTAACTAATCCCCATGTTAACAACAAACCTCGTAAAAATATCACTACCTAACAATATATACATACGGCATTATTAAAAAAAATAAGTGGGATATTATAGAATGAAAATTAAATGTTCAGTACCACATTATAAAACTTTATTGATGACAAAATCATTCTCAATCAGTTACAATAATTTTCTAATTACGGATCTGGCCTCAGCAACAACAACTATGAGTCGCTCGAAGGATGGGACGTTCGCCCCAACCCTAGCCTCATCTCCATCAAAGAGGAGCAAATTCCTCACCAAAATACAATCCAAAATCGAATGAATTACATGGTCAAGAGAACTAGTCTGCTTCTCGATAATATTAATGCCAAACGCCTCAAAACTGAAAATATCGAACATCGGAAGTAACCTTCGAGTTTTATCGAGAAATTTAAGCACTGGGAATCAGTTTCAAAAGAATATAGAACAGATTCCCCTTCGCCTATCAAATAGTAATATGATCTAAGTCAGGCACAAAGGTTTCCACAACGACCTCTTAACCATAAGACCAAAATTAGCAAGAAAAAGTAGGTGAAGCAAGCCATAATCAATATCTAACAACTGATGATCGAGAATGGATCAAGCCAGAGGTTGTAAGAATTTGAATCGAAGATTAAGTTCAGAAATCCCCCCAGAATCAAAAACAAAAAACTCCGCACCGAAGAATCCGATGCACAACTCGAAGAGCAGTATACACAGGGGTTCTTTCCTAACTTGAAGGAAGAATCTGTGACTATGGAGGTGAGGGAGAAGCGGAACTCAATGGGTCTGGAGCCTAAGCAAGTGATTCTGAGCAACTATCCGAGACTACCGGGTCATAAAAAAAAGGAGACGCCAAAGAATTTAAAAAAATTCTTTTATTTGCCTCCTGTATAACTTTCATCCTACATACTCAAAGATGCTGAGGTCAAACAAAAGTTGCTTCGTCGAATCATCCACGGGGGAGTCATTGAGGCGGAATTCAAGAAACTTAATGTCAAATAAAAATTATACTCAAGACTGGCGAATTAAAAGAGTTGACTTAATATATTATTCAAAATCCTCCTTTTGCGAAGTTTCTAATATTTCAATATTTGCTTCGTAAAAGGACTTACCAACTTTTTACCTATATAATGTGATGAAAGATCAGGTAATAATAGGAATATTTATGACTAATTTATGACGTTCACAATATCCATACTTATTTGATTATCTGGATAAATCAAAGTAAACAAATAATATCACCAAATCAACAAAACATCATATAAAGACATAAATTGTATTTATATATTGATCTATAAATTATATCTATGTTTGTTTTCATCGAAATATAATAAATTATCAATTTCCATTCCACTTGGCACTAGGGCCATTGTAAGGCTTCTCGTGGAATCTCCCCGAAGCAACATACTTGGCAATCTGAGGCAGATGCCAGAAGTTTTCAGTCAGTTTCGTTAAATGAGGGAACTCTTGGGCAAATGCTGGTTCCAACAATCTTAATATTGCGTAAAACTCAGCAGCAACGATATCCACAAGTGTGAAGTCACCACACAACCATTCTTTATCTCCAAGGAATTTTTCAATCCTGTGCAATATAACAATAATAATTAGATAAAAATATTTTGATTACTTGTTAAGGTGTTTTCTGGCGTTATCGAGGAATGCCTTTTTGTCTTCTTCCCAATGTTGAGATCCATAAACAAGCTTGATATAGCTTGCGTGCAAATCTCCAAGAACTCCGCGAACCTGTGCCATCTCAACCTTCTTGGCAGCATCCTTTCCGAGGAGGTCAACTCTGCCGGACTTGAAAATGATATGGAAGAGAATAGCTTCGCTCTCAGCAACAATGTGGTCACCGTCCTGAAGATAGGGAAGGTTGATGAAAGGATTCTTTTTTTCGAGTTCGACCTTCGTGACGTTAAAATATTCAGCTCCATCAACAATTCTCTTGTCGACAAAGGGAATCTAGAGATATTCGAGCAGAAGTCTAATCCTTTCACCAAGTCCTCTGATGTCCCAGTAAGCAACAACTAATTTATCAGTGTGTTCCATTGTATTTTTTTTTTTTTAATGTTGAAAGATATTTAAGATATTTAAGATATGTATATAATGTATAACTAATTTATTGAGTGTTGTTTTGTACAAAGATATTTTATAATGCAAGTCAATAAAAGTTGTAAACAAGTATTTACATGTTTGGGGAAATTTAGATATCAATATCTATTATAATTATGAACATTTTTGTTTAATAAAACTTTATAATAATTGGATGGCTAATATAATCATTTGATGGTATTGTTTGATTTTGGAGGATTCTTCAATTTCTTTAAGGCAGCTATAATCCTATTTTTAATAGCCCAGTTTCCTAAATTTTTTGCCTCCCGAAAAGCAGCCTCATAAAACTTAATTGCCATCTCGTTAAACTTCAGATGCTCGTGTTACACAGCAATATTAAAATAGGCAAACATTGTCATGTAACTTACCTCAAGGGCTTCTTTCTCTGTCATGCTCTTAGCGTATGTCTCTTTATATTTTTCTATATTGAACAAAGATGTTTTGATTGTTCGAATGGCTTCTTCATGCTTGTCCAGCTCGCTTAAAATCACGCACTTGTTTATATAGGTTGAGGAGATCGTCTTGAATGAATCTTCGTAATTACGCTCCAGCAGAGTCTATTCAACCTCGAGTGCCACATCGACAGCCTTCAAAGCGTCCTAATATTGCTTGTTTTGTTTGTAAATGCAACTTAGGTTGTTAAAGCAAAGTACTCGCATTTGTAACAGTTTCTCAATAGGCTTGATATTATCCCGGATTGGCTTAAACATCAATAAATCCATACATTTACTGATGAGGTTAAGTTTTTCGTAGAAATCTAAGGGTCCTCCACTAGCTGATTCAGTCATAACCTTAATGTTAATCTGTTGGATGAAAGAGATGAGCTAAGAAACTAAGTTAAGTGTGGTGGGGATTTGTTAGTTTCTGTCGATCGCTAATGATAGGATGTAAAGCAGCCGCTCCCTAACGAGAATTGAAGAGAACTCATCGGATTTGTTTTCGAGGTAATGTTGGTATTTCTGGAGAAGAAGAAGAGGTTCCGATAAGGTGGTGGCTTCGGGGTTGCTCGTGACTGGCTGTTTTTATTATTCTTAGAACTTTTGATAATTTTATTGCATTATTTGATACTTTATGTAAGGTAATAAAGTTATTTGTTAATAATTATTTTATGGAAGGGAGGACTTAACCAAATAATTATAAGTAGAAAAAAAAAAAACCTATGTAATCAAATGAGCATTAAAAAAAATATAAGTCAGTTTTCTTCAGAGCCTATTTAAGACTTCAATTATTGGAATGGTTGACTTTATAAGCCATCAAAATCACTTCGAAACGAAGGATTTCGGTTGAGCAAAAACTCGTGAAGATCTTAGTATTCGTTGTTTTCATCAAACATATTATTGTTATTCTTCTTACTATTATGAGGCTGAAGAAAAGGGGAGTATACAATCGGTTAATTGTTCAACCGTGACTCCGCGAAATTTTATGCCTGAGTAGTTAACATGTGAGGGGCGCGTTACTCATCGAGTTCACTTTTGAGTGGAAGGTGAAGTTGAGCATCTGTATTGTTTTTGTTGAGAACACTCATTAAATTGTTTAGTATGTTGATATGTTGGGCCTGGTTGTGTCGGAAGATCTGGTGTTCTCTATTTCGTTTTGACTTAGTCCTCTTCTTTTTACTAAGTTATTCCAGAAGGGCCTTCAGAGTCGACTAATTAATTAACTATTTCTTGTTGCTGTCAAATGGAATCAGCATCTGATTCGTTCGCCGGGTCCGGTTGCCATTGTTTTACCTGACACGCACTGGCAGTGGGATAGGAGGGCCGATTACATGACTTTGCAATGGTGCATGTTAAATTAGAGACTAAGACGAGTTTTAATCAGATTCTGATTGGGTGGCGCTGAAAGTTCGAGGATCGAGAGTCATGTTGCTCTTATTCCAAGGCCCAGTATTGCCGATAATCATGAGAAGCAGAAATTCCAGTACTCCAGCTATTTTCTTGTCTTATTTTTCCCTATATAAAATCGAAATAAATAATATATTTTTTTATAAATATTCGTAAAAACACAATAATATTACAGATTATTATTCATTCGATTCCATATTTTTTTATTGTCTTGGACTATTTATGAAGTCTGTTGAACGAGAATGTTTATAATCTTTTGGGTATCGTCTTGTTTCTTTTTCAGTTAGTCTATCTAAAAACAAATCCATGGCTATAAATTAATATTCTTTGCATAAGATGTTTTTGAAAAATATGTCTTGCCTGTTGTCCTAAGGTATCAAAGGGTAACTCCCTTTTCAGATACTCATAATTTATGGGAGAATTTGATTCACCATTCACTTCATGAATGTCTTCCTTGTTCGCTTGATTGATTTTTCTTTTCAGTTTTATTAAACTTGCTCTATATTTTTATTATTATTATATTTAGATATTGTAAATTGAATTTATATTAAAGTTAAGAAATTGAGAAATTAAAAAAATACTTGTCTCCACGCCGGAAGTAAGAGTGTCTAAATGTATGACTAAGCATGTTGCTTCTTACTTTATGAAAATCATACATGTTCAGCTGCCGTACGAAAGAGGAATAGTTTTGATGTTTAAAATAAAGTGGGAGGATTGTCTTGGTGAAAGCACTTATATTCTCTATGACGAATTAGGTACCATCAGGACACCATCTTATTATGTTACTATATTCTGGACTCTATATATCAATGCCAAAGATAAATGGGGGTAATTGTATTAATATTAGGAAAATATTGGAAAATAATATAAAAGTCTAACAATATTTATACCTAAAGTATTTTGTAGGTGTTTTCAATGAAGAGTGGTACCCTCTCTTATGATGAATTTTTTGTTACTTCCTGGAAATGGTTGATATTTTATTCCATCATTTATATTATTTAATAATATATGTATCATATGTTATTACCGAGCTATTATTAGTATAGCGTATCAGAAAAAAGTGTTATTTCCTTTATTTAAAAATTATGAACTTTTATTCTTACATTGAATTTCAGTATATCTATTATATAATACCGTTGTTTTTTCAATTATCTTTTTATTTTATTATTATTTATTTATATTTATTTATATATATCTCACTAATATCACACCGCCTGATCATCAGGAGACTAGTCAGCTTACCCCATGGACTGCGAGGCATTTTACGGGGGCCACCAACATTGACTGTAAAATAAATGTCATTCGTCATATCGACACAAGTTAATGTATCACCCTCCTCGGGATTTTTGTCCACTCTCTCCCTTCCAGCACGTCACAACTCTATAGAATATAGATAATGGCTATAATGGCTATAATATATAATTTTTTAATGCCTCCACTATGACGGGTGATCGAGGCCCGGATATATATATAATTTCTCGACGGTTAGGTTTTGAAATTAAAATATATTTTATTATTATTATTATTATCATTAGTTCGTATCTAAAAATAACTTCATAAATTAATCTGGATTTTAAAAATAATATCGATTATATCTTCATCGTTGTTTGTTGATCAATTTCAGTCCGACAATGGTGTGGTATTTTTGATGTTTTATTTCTTACTTTCCCCACCTTCCTTTGAGGTTCGGATGGACATCGGATTTCTCTAAAATCTCAGCGATGTTGTTACGAAGATAGAATTTCAAATAGTTTTTGTATGATTGGGCCTCTTAGATAGGTCCCTATTCATATTGTGATTGTTTATGTGCTGTCAATCCGTTACTATTGGGTTTCCGACAATTATTATTATTATTACTATGGCCAATATTATTTAAGATATTCGCTGGAATATTCTATTTATTGCTGTCGTTCATGATCGTTCCCCCTATCGACATCGCGTTATGGTTTGGCATAATCATTTTTTTAGAAGATAGCTAATGGGGCGGCGGAGAGATTTTGTGTCCCATTTTATGGCCACTACTTATATTTTTAGGATTGTTGGCAACATTCGAACTTGCTTTGCGATGTGAAGATGAACTTTCGATGGCAAACAATTCGTGTGGTTTCTTCTCGGTGCTCATGTTTTCTCGTTTGAGAGAGCTATGACTTTGAACAGTATTGTTATTTTTGCTTGCTGATTTCTTAAATGAGAAACCGTTATTACTGCTTTTTTTAAAGAATTCGCAAGTTTTCTTCGGAGGAGCACTGTCTCTGGGATGTAGATGATCTGTGTTATGGGAGTGGGTCTTTTGTTACTGGTCATAATGAATATTAAACTCACTCACGGGATTATTGGAATGTCTGTTTATTCCATTATTACCGTGACCTGATTTGTCTTTGCCATCTTAGCCTACGGGGCTACCGTTTGAATTCGCAGAACCATGGTAGATTTGAGTCGATGAGCTATGAGGATAGCACTTGGTTTTCTGAGTGCATTCATGCTTATGAACCCAACTTTGTTTTTGTTAGCTTCTTTATTTGTTCACCATCTGTATATATAATGCTTCTGACTGTTGACTGGCTTTGAGCAGGTCTTCAATTGTCAAGGTCTGGTTCAACAGAATTTGCTGGAAAAAGTCCATCGATAATTTTTCCTTCATCATTGAGGTTATACTGGTCTGCCTGTCGAAAATGGTATTAAACAGTTGATCCGTAGATTTGTTGAAAAGTTCAAACGAGTCCCACTTTTCTTGGACTCGGTTTCGCTCTTCCAAAATTTGTGCAATTTTTTCCTCGAAGTCGATACGCAGATTAGCTATTGACTGTCTGAGTTCCCTATTGTCTAATTCAGTTCTATCAAGTTCTTATTGAATCATTTTACCCCTCTCTATTTAATTTGCATACTTCTCGTTGATAATTTTTATCTCCTCTCCAAAAATCTCTCGTTACTTCTTGACGTCAGAAGATTCAAGCGCAGAAAATAAGAGCTTCTTGAGCTCCGACTGATCTTTGGAGGGGCTCGAGGCGAGTCCGGCCAAGTTCTCCAGCTACATGTAGTAGCACCATTGGCTCAGGTACTCTTTGATTTCGACCGATATTCCAGAGAGCGTTTTCTGCAACTTGTTGAATTGTTTTATATAGATTCGCACTCGACTGCGGTAATCGCGTGTATGAGGAGGGAGATGCTTCTTGTTTTAGCCTTTGAGAAAAAGTTCGCTTTCTCCATTCATCAGTTCCAGACTAATAAAATTGAGTTGGTCGCCGAGATCCTTCGACTCTCGTTCAAGTTCCTCATAAAAGTATTTCAGTGAGGATGATGTCGTACTTGCCGTGTTGAGCCGATCCGAAGCCAGCGACTAAAGCAGATCTTTCAAACGTTGATAATAAGGGACAACCGAATTATCAAGAGAAGTGATTAGACTCAGAATTCTAGTAAAAACCTTGGCATATTCGCCAGTATCGCTGTTTTCGAGGTAATCTCGCATTTCATTGATCATTAAGGTATCCCCATCAACCAGGTCTCTGAGGTCTCTGATGACTTCTGCGACTTCGACAGAGAGTTGTTCTATGCCTTACTTCTTCAAGTTGACTGCATTGTTGATCTTGGTCCTGTTTTCGCCCAGCTTGCGCCTTTCATAATCAGCTCTGAGTTCGATCTTCTGCGTGCTATTATGAATTGAACTGTTTTGATTATCGATGTTCGGGTCCTGTTTTATCAGGTACTCCCGGTAAGACATAATTTGAGTTTCGTTCATATTTCTGGCTGTCTTAATACGTTTTCTGCTGGAATCACTGCCTTATCTTTCTGGAAGATTCAGGCATGGTTATTTGTTGAGTATAACAGTTTCGTGACGGGATTGTATGGGAGTGGATTCTTTGTTGGAAGTTGGATTGCTGACAAGGCTCCCAGTGTGGGTATGGGTGCTTTTAACCGAAATGATGGGTGTTTGCAGCCCACTTTGTTTATTGAGCCTGTTTTTTTCTAAGAGCTGTGCTTTTTTGGCGAGCTGTCTGAACCACTCAGCCACAAACTTCTTGAAATCTGGAAGTGAACAGAAGTAGTTGTTATCGAGAGAGAGGTGGGTGAGTGCCAGCGGTTTGATGACTTCCAGGCTGTCCAGGTTGGTCAGTTTGTTATTATTGAGGTAGAGTTTCCTGAGTGACTTGAGGGCTCCCATTTCTCTTGGTAACTACTCGACGAGATTATAGCTTAAGTTAAGTTACACTAGCTGTCTGAGCATAAAAATGTTTTATACTTTGACTATGCAGTTGTTGCTGAGGTTTAGAATGATTATTTTCTTGACGAGTTCTAGATTCTGGATTTTTCTGATCGAATTATGAGAAAGATCGAGTTTGTCTTGGTCGAAGCTTTTGAAGATTGGGATTTCGGTGAGTTTGTGATTATTATTATTAGGATTAAGACTGTTGTACACTTCTGCATGAGCATTGGCCATGTGAGGTCCATTACTACTGTTGTTATCGACTATTGCATTTTAATGGGCTGCCTTGCTGGAAGTGGCTCTAGCTTTCCCTGAGTGTTTGTTGCTGCTGATGGTCTTTCGTCGGTTGATGATATCTTCCTCGAGAATCCTTTGATAGTCTGTGGGGTTTTGTCTGGCGATTGTGAGTCTACTGGAGTCAGTGTTAGAGTTATTTGGGGGTGGCTGCATGAGATTCCCTTGCTTTGATGATTTATAAAAAATATAAGATGCCTCTTTTTTAAACTATATTTTTAAAATTTAAATCAACTTAAAAAAATACTGATAAACTATATTGAGGGCATAATTTTTAATAGAAAACATGGCTTTTTTTATGTCAGTTAAAAATAACAATATTTCTTTATTCAATTATATATATATTTCTTCAGTTGACTACTAAAATATAAGAATTTGCTAACATCTTTATTTCTTACGTTTTTTATTAAACTTATACATAAATAAGATGTTCAGTCAATTATTTTATAATAAGGACATGTTCTTTATTCTAAAAACAACCCTATAATATTTCATAAGATTCTTATCCATCTATTCGGTATTTTCTTTTATTTATTTCTATGTCATTTAATCAATTTCTTTGTTGGATAAATAAAGTACTAAATTGATTCATTGGTCGATTCAGACTTGAGGATATTTCTGTCGATTCGCATTACCCATCCCCTGTGCTTCTATAATCCCAGTCCTCACTGAGGTGGGATTCGTCTTAATTTCAGGAATTTTGCTACTTTGAACATTTTTGCGCTGTTCGAACTTATTGCTTATGTCCACAAGATGGATGGCAGAGTTTTGAAGTTTGTTTAGCGATTTGCGTGAACCCCCTTTGAATTATTCTTCGACTGAGGAAGACTCAGCTGCGCAGTTGTTGCTACTGCTCGACGGGGAAGAAGAAGGTAGAATCGCCCCCAATAGATTCATATAGGTCGAAGCATGTTTTGAATAAGAGGATGTCGATCTGTTGTATTTGGCAGTGGTGAGTCTGTCTTTGAGGAGCTTATTCAGCAAATACTCTCTATCTACCTGGAGAAACTCGAGCTTGGCCTTTGAAGATAAGGAAAAAATCAAGTCTGCCTCTATCTTTTTCAGAAGGTCTGTTCCCAAACGATACATGTCCTGGACCTCCCACATAATAACACTTCTCATGGCTTTTCCTCGGTAGAATGAATCCTCTATCGCCCCGAGAGTATTCTGGATTTGTTAGATTTGGAAGCGAGTATCATTGACAACGACTTGCTTCGATGAAAAATGAGAAGACAAGGAGGACTGTATTGCTTAGAATCGGTCATTTATAGTTTGGACTATATTTTCCCTTTCATTCTCTACTTCAGCGGAAAGGGTCTTCTGTGCCTCGTCAATATCCTTGGCGATTTGGTTTATTAAGGTAAATTGTTTGTCAATATCATCCCTTTGAGTCTTTATTTGATCTGATATCTAGAGATAAGAACATCGAGGAAAAAGTTAATGTATATTATTGATGTGAAATGAAAAAATATTTAGAAGGATTGTTTTCAAGCTTTTATTAATAAAAATGGTATGATTTTTCTGGAAAAAAACAGGTTCATTACTTTGTCCATTAAAATTTAGACATCGTGAATATCAGGAGGTCCGTCCATTGTGAGATGTTATTTTTTATGGATGGGGATGCATTCGAGGCATAATGGCAGCATACATTCTTGCTGGTGGCAGAAATGAGTGACTGCGTTTTCACAATGGAATGCACAGGGGAGATGCATGTATTTATTCATTCTGTTGAGATGGCTGAATTTTGCAGTTAAAAAATATTTATATAAAATTAATTTTAAATTTAGTTATTTGTTATTTGTTATTTGTTATTTGTTATTTATTATTTTGTGTACTGAATTAAAAATAAATACTTTTTCATTTATATTTAAAATTTAATAAAGTTCGATGCCTCTAATAAACTAAATAGTTGTAGATGGTAAAATAGTTGTATGTACAATTTATATTATAAGTTAAATGTATATATATTATTAAACACTTTGCTGGACCATCATAAAAACATGATCTTAAGAATATGCTCTAAACTCCCAAATCTATTTCTCAAGATTGTTGATTTTGTAAAACAACATATTAATTCTGTTGTGCTATATTTAAATAGTATCTTCACCCCATCAATCGTTCCTTTGTTATGAAACATTAATTAGTTATCTATCTAAATAAAGCCATATACTTAAATTTATAATTCAATATCTATCTATGAGCCTATAATAATATTTTATATCATCATTATTTGTATTCTTCTCTCCAATCCCATATATTAAAACGGTAATTAATTTCTCCACAACAATTTATTATAATACATTACGATATTATATTAAAAAAAACATAATACTATCTATATATTTGAAGAAAAAAAAATACTCAAAACTTTTACCCCAAAAAAACCCTCATAAAAACAAATTTTATATAAACATATGGGAGACAGAAGAGCTTGGGAAACAGATGTAAATATATTAAAAATTGAAACTTACAAACACATAAAATATTAAAAAAACAATAACTCGCTAAATCCACAATTTTGATGTTTATTTAATCATACAGGAAGACAAAGCCATTAGTTAGCTGGTCAAGAAATTTGGGAATAAAAGATGGGCGGTTATTGCCCACAAAATGGTTGAGTCTTTCGGCTTGAAAGGAAGATCGGGCAAGCAATGCAGATAAAGGTGAGGAATCAATATTTTAAATCTATATAAATTAGTGGGTGTTTTTTCTTTGCTGTAGTGTATTATTCATATTTGCGAATTGATATAATTGAGTCTTGGTTCGAATGAAAGACATTATTTTTTGTTTGTATTATATTTTTTGATTGTTCTCTTCTCTGTATACTATTTTTATATTTTTACATAGTCTAGTATCACCACTATAATTTATCCTCTTTTTGGTACTTTTTGAATTCCATTTAATACTTAATTTTTAAAAAATATAATAATTTTAGATGGCACAATCATTTAGATACCGCAATCAACAAGGAGCCGTGGACTGATGAGTAATAACGAGTTATTTTTTAAGCCCACAAGCAGTACGGGAACAAGTGGACTTAAATCGCCAAGTTATTAGATGGCAGGTAAATTATCTTTTTCAAACGCCAATATATATTAAATTGAAATACTGAATACTTACATTTTATAATTTCTGTAGGACTGATAATGCAATTAAGAACCATTTTTATTCGACCTTGCGACGGAGTCTCCGCAGAATCAATAAACTACTGGGGTCAAAGAATAGCACATCTCAAATGAGGGATGTGAAACCCTCAGTCCTCTCCAAGATATTCGCTATGGCAGAAAAGAACCCAACTGGTGCGGATGACGAATCAACTACCAAAATGATGATGGATTGCAAAGGTATTATTCAATTTTTCATAGATAATATCCCCGTATATAATATTAATAAATACTGTCAGGCCTATCTAATGCTCTCTTGGAATTTTCAAACTACAAACCAATAAAAGATGGCAAAGTCAAGAAACCTGAGATTGCAGAGGAGGATCGATCGAAATTCGAAAATGTGATTATGCGGATTCTCGAATTCAATGCAACCTATGAAAGGCAAAAGAAATAGAAAATAAAATACAAAAAATCATCATCCAGAAAACACTCCAGGCACATCAAAACATTGGATGAAGATGGTGATGACGAAGATGACGAGGATTAAGAAGAAGAATAGGATGAGGAAGAAGAAGAATAAGAAATAAGTATGAAAGTACCGCCATTGAAACAAAATCGCAAGCCAATTAAAGTCCCGATCAGTCGAAACAACTAAGTATTAAACAAATAAGTTAAAATAGAGCCAACGAATAGTCAACCCCTTTATACTTTCAGTAATGGAGCACTATCAAATTAAGGTTCAAGCAACCATCTACAAAGGACTCGTCGAGCGCCCAAAAGGTACGAGCCTCCAATACAAATTCAAAAACCTCGAGTAACCAGAGGGGGTCCTCCTGTATCCTCTCGCCAAAACAATACAACTCTTGTTATTCAAAATCCTTATTCAACTCGTAAACAAGAGACTAAAGCATATCAGCAACTCGTTCATAACGAAGAGCTTAAATATGATATGAAGCAAGAAGATGAAGAAAGAGATGACGATAGTGCTGAATAAGACTATGATGAATACATGAATAAACTCGCTAACTTAAAAGAGATGGAGATACGTAAGATGAATTAGCAGCTAAATATGGCCAAGAAAGATTCTTATCAGATTAATATGAATGTTGAGGATCAACAGGATCAAAATTATCATGCCAACAATTCCAATACCGCTTACAATAACCAGTATCTCATCACAAATAACGAACCCAACTTATAGCTCAACCTTAACGACAATTTTAACGAAGAGCAGAATGCTATGGTATGGAGTATGACGCCTCGGGATATGCTGTACAGTCCGACCTTACCCACTCCCAACAATGCGTGGGGTATTGTGACGCAGGAAATGGTCAAGTATTCCAGCACCAATGAGGAATAGATGGATAGAAAACTCGAGGAGATCAAAAGAAATATTGCTCGCAACGAAAGGAGAACAAATCAAGAGTCAGGAGAATTATTAAATATTGGGAGTGGCAACAATAAAGGAATAATGATGAGTTTTGAGAGAAGCCCAAGAAGCGCATTCACTCAACGCAGAGGTTGAATTCCATTTTACTCATTTATTCTGCTTACTTGATTTTTTGAATAAAATTTAACAACATCATACATATTTTTATAAATGCTTACTTGATAGAATAAAAAAAAATGTATTAAAATAGTATTTGTTGGTGATATCCAAAATTATTATTAAAATAAAGTCAATTATCAAAGATAAATGATACGCAAAATTATTACAACCGGGATAGTGGGTGCTGGGCTTTCCCTTTATGTTTTTGACCTGAAACTTAAGTACTGGCTATTTGTTTCATTCATTTTTTTTAATTAATTTCATTTAGGTTCAATAATCCTCACCTCTCCAAATTCTATCGACTCATCCATGCACGCGTACTATCTAACCATCAAATAATTATTAAATACACGAAATTGTCAGATTCCGATTTGACTGAAAGTCTCCCGATACTGCTGACTCGTTTATTAAATGGCTGATTCGATTTGAGCGTATTACATCGTAAGCGAACCCCTCCGACAAATAAGTGATTAGTGGATTGAATGAAGAAGGCGAACTCATAGAAGGACTAATTACAATGGGATACCACAATATCCTCGCTGGGCCGATTGGCTTTGAGTAACATTCATTAGATAAATAAGTCGAATTATGAATTAGAGCAACATAGACGACACTCGGCATCAAGGCATTGGCCGCTCGGCTGAATAGTTTTCAATTACAAGATCCCCGGTCATTATCCATTAAGTTGGGAGTGACTGTCGAGGGCAGCAAAGATGTGATTTCTCATGTACCCTATCTCCTTTCCCTCGATGTTTGCAAATCGATTTAAAAAATATCGAAGTCAGTTGACTACATTGCGATTAGACTTCCCACGCCGACTGAGATCCCTCAGCTACACTAAAAGGCAGCTCATGAAAACTAGTTAAATCCATTTTTAAGTGCATTTGTCAATGAATGCTTGAAGTCGATTGATATTAATTGTGCAGTGAACTCCTAAACAAACAAGAAAAGGGAAAAACCCAAACTATTTATCAATGTCAACCGAAATTGGTATAATGATAACATTTTGAAGCTGGAAGGAGTGGCTGGAGTGATAGTCGAGTCGGATGACCCCAAACAGCCAACAGTCGTTCTGGGATCAGAATTAAAATATGTAGATCTCAGAGATCTGATTCATCAAACCTATCTCGGATCGCATCTGGATTCGAAGTGAAGATATGAAAAATTAAGGCCAAACAACATTAAAATATATATATTGATCCTCTAAAAATAGCAAATGTATAAAATAAATAGATATTTATACCCCCCAAATCGCACAAGATTTGCAAATATTCTATCTTTAAATATAAGCTTATATACTTCATAAAATCTGCCCCACTAGATAAAAACCGTAATGTTTAAAACAAATTTATTACCAATACATTAAAGAAAAAAACACTTATTAACCAATGTGCTACGTGGATGAGTATCTCATGACTGTTCCTAATGAGATCTTTATACGTTTTGTATGAAAGTTAATATATTGTACATTTACAACGGAGTGTAAAATTTTAACCAGTAACTACCAAGTTTCTTGGAAGAATTTAAATTAATTTCAAAACAGAAATGTCACTGATGTTGTTAATCTCCTAAAGAAAACTAATCGCCTATAGATTTAGAATGAGAAGAAGCACTAAAGGTTGAAGCCATGTATACATAGTTTAAAAATTTATCTGCAGAGAAACGGTGAAACGATCTACTGTGAATATTGTTTTGTTACTGTATGAGAGAAAGAAAGTTCCAAAAATTATCTTTGAAATTTATTAACATTACAAAAATATTGTTAATATTAGGATTTACAAAATAACTATTTTTGATGAGATTATTTATTTTTCAAAAATTTTAATATAGTTTTTTTATTAGGCTAATTATATGATATGGATTATGAATGACAAAAAAAAAATACAATGAACTATCAATGCGTTTGTAAATCGACTTTATTGTTTTTGTCGAATTTTTATGAATTTACTAAATTCAGTCTAATTAATTTTTCAGTTATTAATAATGTCTAACATTATTGAGTTTTACACTTATAATTTTTCATAATGATGAATGTGGATAGTTTTTCTCCATCCATAAATATAATAAGCTTTATTGGACATAAAAAAATATAATTAAATATAATTTCAGTTGTTTCTAAAAACTCAAACAAAATAAATATAACGAACTTGTGTTGACAATGTCTGTTGAATAAAACCACAAACAGTAGACTCCCCAGCTTTCTCGGCCAAAAAATAAGACCATTGGCAACTACGTCTTCGGGTATTGATATAGTAATACATAAGCAAAACTTTAGGTTAAGGCACCTTCGGAAAAGTTAAACTGGCCACTCACACCCTGACTGGCGAGCCAGTGGCCATCAAGATTCTGGAGAAGTCGAGGATCATCGATGTCGCTGACGTCGAGAGAGTTTCTCGCGAGATCCATATCTTGAAACTCATCCGCCATCCCAGCATTATCCAGCTCTACGAAATAATCGAGACTCCCAAGCAACTGTTTCTGGTAATGGAATACGTGATGAAGGGGTAGCTGTTTGACTATATAGTTGAGCACAAAAGGTAAATTATCATATCACTATTTAAATGAACATGTCAATATTATCAACGGCGTCTTCAATAACCATTATCCTCCAAAGAAAAATATATCCAAATATTTTTTAAATAATTTATAAAATGAACATTTCGTTAACGATTTGATATTTAAATATCTTTGTTTAGATTGCCAGAGGATTAAGCGTGCAAATTATTTCAACAGCTTATTAATGGCATCGAATACATTCATAAGCTCAATATCGTGCACCGAGACTTGAAGCCCGAAAATTTGCTCCTCGACTTCAATGGAAATCTTAAGGTTGTTGATTTTGGCCTCTCAAATACCTATAAAAATGACTAACTACTAGCAACTGCTTGTGGTAGCCCTTGTTATGCATCACCAGAGATGATCAAAGGCCTCAAATACTCAGGCCTCTTGACAGATATATGGTCGGCGGGGGTCATCCTTTTTGCTATGGTGTGCGGTTATCTACCGTTTGAAGATCCGAATACTTCAGATCTGTATGAAAAGATAAAATCTGGAAAATATAAGCTTCCCAGATCGGTCTCAAGCGACTTCAAAAATATACTGTCGAAGGTGCTCGAAGTGGATCCTGATAAACGATATCGAATAGAGGACATAAAGAAACATCCCTGGTGGCAGACTCCCCAAGCCAAAGACTGCCCTGGAATTATGGTCGGATTTAATAAAATCCCAGTCGATCCCCTAATATTGTCTCAACTTTCTGCCTTCGGTTTTGACATCGATAACGCACAAAAATCAATCGAGGCTAATAGGCATAATTCTGTCACTACAAGTTATTATCTCCTTCTCAAAAAGAACCTTAAGGCTGGAATCCATAGTACTGCGGATATAGCTAGCAATTTATTCGACAAAACGCTTCTCTAGCCAGTCAAACGAAAAGAAAGATTAAAAACTCTTCCTTTTAATCCTTCAGACTTTATCGAACTCAATGAAACCAAGAGCAAGCGTTACTCCAGTGTACAGCGTCACAAAGAAGTGATCCTAACCCATGGGTAGCTAACCAGAAAATCAGTTAATCGAACTCGACTTGATCAATCGGTACACATCAATTTACTGAACAGTAACAACCCACAACAACAACACCAATTATTTATGCGGAAGGATCCCTCACTTCCCAAGTCACGATTGGAGCAAACCCGAGATGCATCGAAAAACAACATCAAGATAGAGCTGGCATCAAACTACAGCAATAATAAGTCAAATATGCACCTCTCTTATGATGATAAGAGCAACAACAATGATCATACCCCTTCGAGCAAGTTGATCTCCAGCAAATACCATGAAGTCTATCGAAAACCAATGTTAAGCAAAAGTCGGGAAAGGAGATTGAGCATCACCAAAGGAGAGAGGAGTATGAACAAGGTTTACAACATTAGGGAGGAGCTCGACTCGGGTTTATTGATGAATTCGGTGAACATCTGCAAGGCTAACAACAATCAGATAGTCAAATTGAGGGCCGCCACGAACCAGATCAACCAGCGAGGAGACCGATCTCTACTTAGGTCAAATGTGGCCACTTAGAAAAGTTCGAACAAAAAACATTCTTATTATTGATTTCCTATGATGGACGTTGGCTGATTTACCTGTCTGAATGAATCAGGGAAACACCATATTATATATTATATATTATATATCATATAATAAATATGTATATTAGTTATCCTCGTCTTTTAACGAATAAAATAAGAGTAAAATGGTGATATTGAATTTCGAAAAAACTTCAGAATATTCTTTATCATTTAATTTATAATCGCTTTTATTTTTTTTCTTTCTCTCTTACTATTTTTTTATATCGATGTTTTTTTCTTCTGCCATTTCTGCTGATGAAGCTATCAACAAGATCTTGACTCTCGGAACGTAGTCAATTGCAAGAAAACAGCTACTGAAGAGGATGCCTTTTCTTGAGTCCAAGGCGATCGCCCAATAACAGGTATCAATTCTCTCCCAAGCCAACCCGCAAAAGGATAAAGGAGAGACAAGGTTTCAAATCCTCAATGTTTGGAGATCCGACAACTAACCTGTACTTAACCTCCAAATTTTTACTCTAATATTTTTATTTTATTATTTTAAGGAATCTATTATTTGCGACTCCTTCAATCCGTATTCAGTACCTTGGAATGGTTATGAAGATGATGATCATTTTGAAGATGAGGCGCAACACTCATTCGTGATAAGTATTGACCAGGACAGCAGGAAGAAGGCAAAGAAAATAAAAAGGCCAAGAACTGCTCAATTGGACATGCAGAAATCCTTGCTTCGAAAATCTAGCCATCGTGGGGGATTAGAGGGCAACCAGTTATTGAAGTTGATAGAAGATTTCAACGATGAACCTGAAGAAATTGAGTAAATGAGAAAGTCAAAATACCCGTTTGGTACCAAGACGCGAAACAAAATTCTCTAAAACAAAGACATGAACAAAACTAGCACTACTACAAATCATATTAACAACACAATTTAAAATAACCAGAAAAATTTAAACAAGAGCAGCAATAACAAATCTACTAATAATTGGACTTCCAACCAGAAATCAGATTATTCATGCAATCGGAGGCAAGACTCCCCTCCACAACAAAATCTGGATAAATTGGAACCAGTGGCCCAACAAAAATTAGATTATCCAGCTGGAACCACTCGGGGAATCACCCGGCCATGCACTGCGATCATGGGAATGAGGGAAGATTCGATGAGCAATCCACTGAATAGCATCAGAGTTAGTTCTAACGGAGTCACAGCCAGGCCTTTCAAGAAAGTCGGAGTCACTACTCATGGAAATAATCAAATTCTGAAGAATCTCTTGAAATCTCCATCAAATAGAAACTTAACTAGTGTAGGAAGTGGGAAAATCCTACCAAAGATAATCAATATACATGACTAGCCAGCAAAACTAAATTGATATGTTGTTTATAAATGCAATCATAATATATTAATTTAGTTTTCTATAAGGCATATTGGCTTTTCTAAAATATATTGAATAAAAAAATGCTCCTAAAAAATTAAAATGTACAATATTATGTATCACAAATTGAAATGTGTGTAATTTTGTTATTTTTGAGAACGATAAAAAATCATTAAATATATCAATACACTTGATCTGACCCAGGGTGAAGAGGAGTCACACAAAAACATTCAACTGATCTCATTATCCACAGCATAGCTCCGCCAAATGTAAATATACATATCTAATAGCCATTGGAAACACTCGCCAATTAACTGTCGCTTGCCCAATACTTGATAATGTTAACAACAAGCAGCACATTCCACACAGCCAGTAAACCCAGACACAAGCCAATGGACTTACGAGCACGCTAATGCAAAGTAACAACCCAATAAGAATTTCAAAAGTAGATGTCAAGTAGACTGTCCATTTGTAGATTTTGCGACGATAATTTAATGTTAGAAGAATGAGCAGCTTGCCACAACTAACAAATAAGACGAGTGCAGATTGAATGATCGGACTTTTTGTGTACATTGGTAACAGGCAGGCTAGACTAATTTTGGAGATGAGAGGAGCGATGGCTTTCAAGCCAGTCTACTATACCTATTTTTTCCGTTCTTTTTATTCGAATTATTGCTAAACCTTTTTATTACTGTTGTTGACATTGGTCAAGGAATACATGATTTCCGGGTTATAAAACAAGGCATAATGGAGACATTCGTCTTCATCTTGAATTTTCCAGAAGAAAGATACCAATACCAGAAGAAACACGACGACCATAACCAGCAAAGAGGCGTATTCAAGGGCCGTCGATGGTTTAGAAAAATATTGGATGTTGAGCACAAAAGCGAGAAGAAGCTCCATTAGTGTGAGATTGAAACATAAAGTCAGTAAGAAAGGATTGATCTTCTTATAAGCAACTTTCGTTATTTTTGCGAAAAAAGAGCTGCATTCATCTTCTTTGATCAATTGCTATTCATCAAATTCGGGATTGACGGGCGGATGTCTCTTATGGGCAGCTTTGAATAAGTAGCTAAGGACGATAAAGCCCGTCACCAGACAGTAGATGAAGAGTACCATATCAGCATCGTAGAAGAACTAGCCAGATTTATTATTGAGAGCAAAGCGACCAGATGTGTAAATGTTAGAACTTACGGGAGAGAAGTCAATGAAGACAGAAGGGTGAGATGAGAAGAGAACAGTGTAGAATTATTGGTAATTGTTGAGATATTTGAAATCAATGTAGTAAGTATAAGAAATGACTTGCAAAAAATCCAGCATTAACAATATGTTCGTGCGATACTTGAAAAATACCTCCATTACCAAACATAAGATTAAATTCATTATGATTAGGCTTTTTACCATTACTGCTGGATTCGCATAAGTAGAAGGAGGGAAACAACTGGCCTAACCACTCTAGAACTGGCAAAGACATTGAGAATGAGACAAAGTTCGGTTTGTTGGGCAAGTGATGCAGTCTTAGAAAGTAAGATCGCTGCAGGTAAGACATGAAAGATCACACGCAGAACAAGATTAAAGAGTCGCAATATATCCCAATGCGCAATCCCAGCAGGTGCCTAAAGAATTATTTACCATCCCAACAAATTAGCAATTAGCAATGCAGGAAGAAGAGTTCAAATAATAGAATGAGTTGGTAGGGCAAGAGGCGCAGTTGGTGCTGTTTGGACCCGTGCAAGTCAGACATACAGAGTTGCAAGCGATACATATAGACACGCTAGTATAAGAATTGAATGGACATGATGTAGAACATGATCCATTAAAGAGATAGAACCCAGCAAGACAAGAAGTGCAATTCAAGTTGGTTGGGCCTGAACAAGCAAGGCAGTTGGTAGAGCATTGATCGCAAGTTAAAGTCTGTGAATTACCAAAATAGGTGGAAGCACAGGTAGTAATGCAAGTGGTGCCATTAAGAAAATATCCAGAAAAGCAACTCATGCAATACGTTCCGTTAGTGCAATATTGGCAACCTGTGGAACAGCTCAGACAAGAGTTGTTGAACGAATACACATAGTTGCCCATAGGACAAGCAGAAACACATTGATTCAGTGTCGGGTAAGCCATTGTGGGCGGAATGCAGGAAGTTCCGCATTGGCTATTGTAGAGGTACCGACCAGAAAAGCAAGATACACAATAGGAGGAGGTGCCACCATTGCAAGTCAAACAAGTAGCATCACAAGAGATGCAGAGATGAGCGGCCTCAGAAGAATAGTATTGTGAAGGACAGGCGGAAACACAACTGGAGTTTGAAGTCAGAAAGAATTTCATACCCGAACAGGATGCGCAGTTGTTCGCAGAAAGACCTGTACAGGATGCACAATCAGTATAACAGTTAGAACAGGCTCCAGAAACAAGGTAGTAGGAAGTACTGCAAGTTCCGCATCCGATATTCGTTGGCCCTGTGCAGCTGGCACATGCTGGGCTGCAGACAATGCATAAACTGAGTGCAACGTTCGAGTAGCTAAAAATAGTTTAGGTTATTAGGTAAAATATTGTTGGGTGGTAAATTTACTAGCCTGAGTCGCATGAACCAGTACATTTTATGCATTGGGATGTAGAGCAGCTAATTATTTTCTAAGTTAAAAATCCTGTGGCGCAAGTGCAAGTAAAATAGGATCCGATTTGTGTGGAAACTAAGTTGCTGACGGTTGAATCACAAGACGAACAATGTATACCTATAATGAATATAAGGGACACCAGGAGTTGAGATAATTTATTTATATTACTTGGACTATCACAGGATTTACAACTGCGATCGCAGTAATCGAGATCGATTTATAAATTTCTAATTCCCCATGATTGGACCCATGAATTTACGGTGGTCGAAAACCCAAGTGTCAGAGTAGTTGCAGTATGGGTTATATTAATGTCCAAATCAACATATCCGTCGTTATAGGAAGGGTTCAACGAATCTAGGACTGGATTTGGTGTGCCGCAAATATCTGACGAAAATGACGTGGAGTTCCAAGTATATACCTTTTGAGTGAGTCCATCCACTGTCACAAACAATTACTCGTTGTTCCAACTGTCAATTTTATAAATTCGAGCACGTATCCTCGCGCTCCAATGTGGGACCAGGGTTGAATATAATTTACTGATCGCCACAGGAGAAGTCTGGTCTCCTACAAAAAGACTATAACCTGACAAATTGATAAAAATGTGTGTTTTTGTGTTTGCTTTTGATGGTGTATTAAATTGGGTGAGGCTGTACCGCCAAAGAGTAGATCATTATTGCATTTATATTGGATATTAGCTGTTGGGGCATTATTTCCAGAAATTGTCCAGGATGTCGTATCAACGTCAGTGAAGTAATTGGTGAAGAACTATTTAGTCAGCGTAACTACATCAGAGCAAATTGGGTTGAACAGAGTCAATAAAGTTACCAAAAATATAAGTTTTTTCATGTTTATATAGTTTAATGAGTATTATTTATAATAATTAAATTATTTTTGTATAGTGTAGATATCTTAAAAGTACCAGAAGTAGCTATTTTATCAAATTTTACTTTAGTTATTTTTTTATATATATAATTATTTGGCTAAGACTGAACACCAATAAGGATTATTCAAACATATATTTTTGTGGAATTAATAAAATCGATAAAAAAAAATATAACCATATCTTTACTCTCCGGAATATCATTCGTAATTTTATTTAAAATTTCGAATAAATAAATATTTAAATTTAGATAATATGAGTTAGTTTTTACATATATTTTACTATTATTTTGTTTACACTACATCCAATACTCAAGAATCATCGTCATCCTGTACTCCTGAATCGCCACTACTGCTGCTGCTTTTCTTTCTTTTAACTCCTTTTCCATTCTTTCTACTCTCGTTGTCGGAATCTTCATTTGCTTCCGCATCTTTTTTGGACTTCCCTGTTCCTTCGCCATTATCCTTCTCGACAACCCTAAATAAGCTCTGCTCGTTTTTCCTCCTTCCGTCCATTCTTTTGGACTCTCTTTCAATTAATTATTTAAGTGCTAATTTCTTTGCTTCGGTTAGTTCATTTTCCTCTCTCATCTCGTGGTACTGGGATATAAAATTGAGGTTGATCGTCCCTTTGTTATTTCTCCTGAACATGATGTAGCTGCGGTCAGACAGTTTTTTTTTTGCCTCGAAGGGTACGGACCTATCGTAAATATTGGTTGCGAAGGTCTTATTCGCAGTGAATATCTGTAGTTTGCGTTATTCGTAGGTGTGCTCTTTCTTTTTGATTTCGCGAGTGACCATCTTAATGGCGGGTTTCGAGAGCTGGTTGGTCGAAGGCAAAGGCAGAAGAAGCAGACCTTGGCGACCGTACTCAATATTGACTGGAATCGAGTAGTAATCGTTGTTTGCTTCTTGCATTAAATGAGTGGGATATTTTTTGATAATTATCTATTATAAAAAATACGATTCGATTATAAAAAAAGTATGATATAATAATAATAATAATAATAATAAGCGTTTTATGGCCGTCGCCTGCACACCTCGGCCGAGACCGAATGGTATGCATTCAAATCAATGCCTCTGTCACGTTTTCTGTTACAGGACCCTCCTTGATACTTGTTATGACTTCCGTTCTGGGAAATGTTTGCGAAAAGCCATTTCTCTCGTTAGGTCGGACTCGGGTTTCTCTTTGGTGGCTCTGGTCTTTACGTCTGTCATTATTAAGTGTTATTTGATTCCTTTTATTCTTTCTATTCTTTTCCTCTTTCGTCTCTTTCTAATCTAGTGCTCCATTGTTCGCTCCTTTCTTCTCTTTCTCTGTCTTCGGATAAAGGGTGTTGTTCTCTTTCTGACGTCTACTTTGAGTGGAAGGATGATGTTTTATATTTTTTGTAGACTTGATCTGGATTTTGACTTGGGGGATCTTAAAACTTGGCATGTACATTCTCTTCCGGCATTTTTGGTCTTCTTTCCTGCCTCTTGTGGTGAATCCACTTTCTAGTTGGTTCTTGTTGGTTCTGGTTGGCTTTAGTGAGTTCTTGCTGGTACCTATGTAGCCAGTTGTATCAAAATTTTATCCTGGTTTTCTCTTAGTCTTGATCTCTAATCCTCGAGTTCCATTAGTCTCTGCTGCTGAATGTGTTATCGAATCTGCTTTCGTTTTCCTTGGATTTCTGCCTCGCAAAGCTTTGCTGATTGTTGAGCCTTCGCTGCAAGCAACTTGAATTCCTTTCTCATATTCTTTAGATCGCCTGCCTTGATGTGTCTTTGAAAGTGTCGTTCAAGTTCTGTGAGTGGGAGTGTAGCTAGAGTCTCTATCTGCACTAATAGTCTGTTAGTGGCTACTTGAAAAGCTTGTTAAAACTTGTCTAACTTCGATTCTGTCTCGATCTGTGTTAAATGATGTCTATGAAATATGTCCGTTGGGCTATATGAAAAATCTAAAGTTGTCATAAGGTGTAGTTTAGTGGGTATGAGGTGGTGTGGGGTTAGTGAAGGGGTTGGGGTTAAGGTGTTTTGAAGAAGAAAGTTTGGTTTTAAAAAGGTTATTTTTTGAATAGTATTTTGAGGCTTTTGGGTTCCTCTACCCTGAAATGAAGATATAAAGAAATAATATATATTATGATATATATTAGCTAAAATTACGTGAAATTATCTCTACTTAAATAATATAGGGTTATTTAAGAAATCTTTAATATAAGTTGATATAAATATATATTCATATATATTATCCTAAAAAATACATAATATATCTTTTTACAAAAAATGGGCAGTGCGCTTTTTAGAAACAGATATTGGTGGTACAAATCCCTATATGATGATTATACTGGCAGAGAGATGAGAATGGCTTTCGGACTCTGTTCGCTCATCTGGCTCCCCCATTACTGGTACGGTATTCACCTCAACAGACTCATGGAGGAAGGGTCTGCCCACAAAAACTACTTCGTTGAGTTCGGGCCCCGCAGAAACAGACTCACCCATTCTCTGACTTTTGAAGAGTTCGAGATTGCCTTGGAGGAATGGTAAAATCTGTCTGCTGAGTATGCCGAAAAAGGTAAAGTATTCTCACTCTGTGCAATAAATTAAATATTTTTTATTCTAAAATGTATTCGCGTAGGTGAATCAATGCTTTCGGAGCTGCCACATTCAAATTGATAGTCCCATTCCATAGAAATAAAATCTAATAGCCAATTATACCGATTTATACAATATGAAAATCGCTAAAATTAATAAAAAGCACCAATTCACGAACTGTAAAATTGTTGCTGATAAGGTTTACAAATGAATATAGTATTAAAAAAAATAAGATGTCTACATGCCATTTAAACAGATACACAAGGCAGGGAAGCTAAGTCAACATCTGTTAAACGATACGGATATTACAATTTTGGAAGAAATAACTAATATTTTTTAGATAGATATGACTTTATCGTTAACGTAATTTTTAGATATGCACATTTTTTAAAAATATATCAATAACATATGAAACATTTTTTTATGTACTTATTCTAATCATCATGATACTTTGCTCTTGGACTTCACAGAACGTGAATTATCAAGTTTTCTAGAGATATCATTCATCTAAAATAAATGGATAAAGTCATTAATAACAATTTGATTATAGAGAGAGGTGAGTTAATTTGTTTGGTTTTTTTTACATTTTTCTATTTGATTTTTTCTGATTTTTCCAATTCGGATACTCTTCTTTTAGCACTCAATACTACAGCTTCAGTTTTTTTCTCTTTCAATTCCGCAATCTTTTGAATTTATTTAAGTTCGGGTACTGATTCTTGGACAGGAGATTTTGGAGGTTGTTTCTGTGGCTGTTTCACCTTGTTCATAATTTTGTGCTTCTCGATTGCTTTGTTATCGAAGCCCAGATCTCCCATAAAGCTGTTGTCGTCAGGATCGAGGTTGTACAAAGAATGCGGGTGAAATTGCTTTATGTTGAGCTGTTAGAAATTCATCTTCTCAACGTCCCACGTGACGTTATTTTAATTGTAGGGAATGGTTGGTTTGACTTCTTTCGCTTTATCCTTCTCTTTTTCCTTGACTTTCTCCTTAATCTATTTCTCCTTCTCTTTTTCTTTGTCCTTATCCTTGAGTTCTTTCTGTTTGTCGAACAGCTTATTGCTGAACTCTTCCTGCTTTTTCTTCGCCATCTCCTTCCTCTCCCGCTCTCTTTATTTTTTTAGTCTTTTTTATTCCTCTTGTCTTTTGACTTAGCTTTAATCGATTTGGACTCTTTTTGGGGGTGAGTTCTTTGTATTTGCCTTCTTTTCGTTAATCTTCTCCTTTATCATGAGCAGCCGTTGCTTCGCCTCTTAGTCTTCGAGTGACCCGGATCTCGCTTACTGTTACCCTTCTTCCAATTTGTTGTTCTTGCTTTCTTCCTTGGCTGACTTAAACAGTGGCAGATTCAGCTCCGACAGCTTCTTTCGGTAGTCCACTTTATTGTCAACACCAATGAGTTTATAGAAAATTTATATTTTGACCTCATTGGGTATTTTCTATTTCTGGATGGGTTTTATATTGGATTGAATTGGCGATTCCTCTACTGCAGTTTTGTTCTAGATATTAGGAATTTCACTCGCATTCATATCAGCGATAGGAAGCGAGCTTTAATTAACGTCTCCAGGATTTGGCGCTAGCTTTAATTAGCTATTAACTAGTTAATTGCCGTCCCCAAGGGTATTATTGACTTTTGCGTGCAATTGTTCTTCCAGTTCGTCTTGAGGATCCATAATCTCCTTATTCTCCATCATTTACTTCACGAGGTCGTCGTTGTCTTCCCCTTTCTCCTTCTCCTCTTCTGGCTGCTTCTCGGCACTTTCATTGGGGTTTTGCGTGATTTTGGTTTCGGCTAGTTTTTTCCTCTAAAATAATTGATCAATATTACGAAATCATCTCATCGTTTGGTTTAATAATACTTTCTAAAGCAGTAACTTCCGTTTTATCTTATTTTTTTCTGCCTGGTCCATCTTTTAATGATAGAGCTGCTTTTCATCGTAGTATGCAACTCCTATCCTCTCCAAACATTAGATAAACTGCTCGAATGTCAAGTCTTTAGAGTTTGGAGAAACCTTCTTGAATATTGTAATTACTCTGCTCTATACTTTTTTTTTAGGATAATAATTTGGTAGTTGTTATTAATTAATGATGGTTATTTTTTTTTTAGCTAAATGATATAAAATTACTTTTGAAACTATCTATCGGACTCTTCCTTCAATTTCGGTGACGGTGAGTTCGAAATCTTTGAGGAACGTAAAGAATCTTTCGATGGTCATATGAATTCTCTCGTACTACAGTCGATCAAAGGTCATATGTTTGCCGACTCGAAAGATGTGGGTGCAATAATGCTTGAATATTTATTCCAAGTGGGTTATTCTTTCCAACGAAATCTATTGGGTGGGACTAGCAGGTTCGTGCATTTCGGGTTGGCTGACGTGAACGCTATTAACAAGGTGTTCGACATTATCTTGGTGGGTTTCATTTTCATCAAAATTATCCATTATAAATTATTATTAACTTCAATTTATATATAGATATATTAAAGTGAATAGTATGTTTGTTTCATAAATATGGTTATTATTAATTGATGCTTGAGATTCGGTGAGTAATATTGATATAAAACAATAAGAAAGAGAAGTTTCAAGGATAATATTGGAAAAATATTAGCATCAAGGTTAAAATCACCTGAGGATTCATACTGAATAGACCAATACTAGGTTAGAAACACTACATATAGTCATGAACATCGTTCGTAAACATAATTGAGTCTGCAAAAGGAGATTTCAAATTCAAGGCAACACAGTGCTTCAATTGTATTTTGTTCCTGATCTCTTAATCGGCTGCATCTCCAGTAGAATAAGGCCGAGATATCAGAAAATAGGAGAAGTCGGGGGAATTTATCGATGAAACCATACTAATATCATTGGTTCCTCCCACGTTAGAACTCACATCTCGGTAAGGATAAGTGCTTTTAAAGAAGCTATACACATCATAGCCAGTCGTTGACCCATCTTTTTTGAAATTCACCATCAGCATATCCCGGCCTGAATGACTGCTACTGTACGAATACCCAGCCCACAAACTGATATTTACGTTGGTGCTCGTTGATCCCGTAAGTGTCGGGTCAACGCCAGTATAGTCATCGGTCACAATAAGGCCGACAAAAAACTGCTATTTGTTATTCACATCGATATTACCTCCATGAAAGCAATAAACTCTGTAGTTTATCGTCACTCCTCCAGCTGTCACAGACTTGTTCGGGAGAACGCGAAGATGTCTCGGCAATATCACATGGCTGTAGGACGAAGTGCCGTATGTGTGAAAGTAAAAGACCTGAGACGCTACCAGCTTGGTGGGGTTGGTCTGGGAATAGTATTTAGCTTGGCCATAGTAGATGGAACTGGCGATAAGCGATCCAGTCGTGGAATAGGTCAAAATGTATTGGTTATAGTTGGTCTGGTTGGAGAAGTCGGTGAGTGTGAAAACTTGCCCTGAAGTTTTGTCAGAATAGGTTCCTGAAGAATAGCTTTCCTCATTAAACGTTTGTCCCTGGAACTTCCAGTGGTAAACTGCCTGGGTGAGATCAGGAGATAACTGGCCTGAAAAATTGCTGGAGTATATATCGAAGTAGATGGAGTAGTCTTATTTACAATAGACTCGAAAGGTGTAGAGTTTAGTCGAGGAGGTGTCTCCTTATTTGTAGAGAAGTTCGATATTGAATGAGTTGAGAACAAGTGGAGAGTTTTGGGCGAGTGCATATTGGAAAACGACTGCTACGATGAGTATAACTGTTTTGAATACATTATTGTTATTAATCATTTTTAACTTTCTCTATTAAGTTTTTCACAGATATTTGATTATTATATTTGTAAACGAACCAGTTTTTATTTTCCTTTTTATTATCTGTTGTTTAAATATGACATTGTTGGATATGAATAAAGATTTTTATGAGATAGAGGATTGTCTATATTTTTTATTAACTTTGAAGATAAAATAATTATATTGTTTGACTATTCAATATCTCTTTATTATATATTTGCCAGTAATACCATCTACTACAAAAAAGAAATGAGTAAGAAGGAAAGTCCAGAGAAAAAGAAGAACGACAAGGGTAAAAAGGACAAAGAGGAATAACGACTCAAGCTTGAGGCACTCAAGCTCGAACAAGAAAAGGCAGAAGCCAAATAACGACGTAAGAATCTACAACTCATTTGCATAATTATAACGTAGTCAAAATACTTGAAACTTCCGGAATCCTGGACGCCTACGAATGTACACACTCTCCTCATCTCCATAACTACCTTTTCTCCAAAAAATACCATTTTACTGTTTTTTAGATTTTCTGCGATCTGTTTGTAAAAATGGGCTTCCTGATGCCAACATTTTTTAGTTCGCCGCACAGCAGATCCTGAAGTACCAGAAGAAGATGAAACAAAATATTCAGAAAAAGGAATAGTTGAGTAACTTCAATAAGGGCGCGTTAGAAAGTCCAGTGAAAGGACACGACAGGAGCCCAGTGTAAAAAATGTAACGGAAGTAAAGTGTGGAAAAGTTAAAACCCTCACTATTGCCATTTAAAGGAGATGTTAAGGAAGATATTTTGAAAGGAATAAAGGATAAATCTCCAAATGGTCGGAAATGACGCGATATTTATAAATTCATCGTATTGACAGAGAATTTGTAGATGGTTAAACTATTTTTATAACAAAATTGTGTGTATTTGTATATTTGAATTGTTTCGGTATTTTTTTATCAATTTTATATGAACCTATCTAAAAATGAAGTGGAAGTGTAATAATTAATAAGTATGAAACATTTAAATAATAGATCAAATAGTACGGCAAATATAAAGGATACCAAATGTAAACTCAAGATATTTCAAGATCATTAAAATCGATTGCGCTGAATTAAAAATGGAAAATCTGTGGCATCCCTCAAATTTTTATATCCAAACTCATCCCCTATGTCCTATTTGCCTGTAATTAGCCAGGATTTCTTAGATTTACTAAAAATAACACTCTCAATCTATATTCAGTCGAGTAGCAAAAGATTATCCTCTCCAAAACACTCGAAGGTCAGACCATCAGCGGTATCGCCTTGGTTAATTAGCACACTCTAATGTGTATGTTTGTTGATTGGGGTGTTTATATCCAGCTCTTCGATACTCTGACGCTGGTAAAAAAAGCCAGCTTGAAAGTCTATAATGTTTCACAAAAGGGGAATGTTTTTACTTGTGTATTCGGATGCACAGGTATGATCTGCATCTACAGTTCCACTTGGATAGGATTCCGCTTTTACACTTCGGATTTGCAGTTACATTTTAGCATATAGATCTCATCCTTCTCGGGTGATAAAATATTCAAACTGGATTAAAAAGGAAAAATTCGAGTTACTCGACCAAATGGAGAGATTTTAGTAATCGACGGTTTTAACAAAAAAACCTACCCAGGCATCAATACGGTCAACTGTACTGGCAGATTCATCTCGGCCACAAATTAAGGGTACTTGTTTGTTATGTTGGGAGGAGAGTTAATCCCGATCTCTAGTGGGCTTATGTATCAACAACCAGTTCGGAGAGTCTCACAAATTCTGGGGATAAGTGAGTGGATGTTCTTGTTAAAAAAAGGATAAATGGAAGATTCAGTGAGTATGATGGATATTCTTACCTAGTAAGTCAACCCACTTTCATTTCGTATAAAACATAAATCCGATACTGTTTTGGATTATTTGATCCGCCAAAGCCAATAACTGGTGGTGATGAGCGTATATGACCAATAGGCCCGCACTGTTCAATTCTGCTATTATTTGATGAATCGAATGGTTAAAATGATACACCTGCTCACCAAAGGAATATATAAATTAGGTCCAGATTAGATAGTTCAGGTTTTAAACTCCATTGAATGGGAACAATCTGAACTCAGACCGTGACTATAGTTATCATTAATATTTATTAAATAAACAAAAGTCAATATTGAAATTGTAATTCTATTTTAAACATTTAAATCTTCAGGTTTTAATAGTTATTCGTACTACATGATAACACAGTATTTGAAGTAATGAATTACAAAAATCTCAAATATTGATTTTACATATCCTATTATTTTGATTGATATATAGTTGAAATGAACTTATAAAGATAGATAACATAAATGATATACTGGCTTTTTATTCTATTCTTGTTGATTGGGCTCACTTATTTTCTAGTCAATAAGTTTCGGAGAGCACTTCTCATTCACAGAATGAAACTAATGGAGTCTGAATCCATCAGTGCTTTTTGTTTGCCCTACCAGGAACGAGGAATCAGTGCTATTCGAAAGGAGCTCAACCAATTATCAACTTCACCAAATTATAAAATTATCATATCCAATACACAGAGTAAATTTTCATTTAAATCAAATATTTTTAAAAATAGGTAATAAGATTTATGCCATTCTTCTTGATGAGGCCTTGATTGAAGGGTTCTCGAAGGTAAGGCATCAGCAGTATTCAATTGTCAACCAGCACGACGGTCATTACTTCAAGCTTTCTGGACTTTTTCGCGAGATCCTGCAGGAATGGCTCAAAATATCGCCAATGTGTCGTATTGAGAACTCCACCAATCTATTTTCTTACGTTGCCAAATTATTCTTAACTTAAAAGATCGCATAATAATTCACTCCGATCTTGGAATAGTTTATTGCAACAAAATCGAATCCTTCTCGACTCAAATGCCTTGTTTTTATGTCGCGAATGGATGTGCAGCAACAACAACTTCTCTCTCGTCCGCAACCCCATCTCATCAGCATATTGGCAGCCTATCAAGTCGAAGAGAGGGACGTCACTCTGCTGAAACTCATGTAATTTACCTATGTCACTCTGTGCGATATTCGAGGAACAATCACACCTGGCGATAGGAAGGATTCTATTTCAGTGAGGCAACATATCCAATCGCGATATGGCAAACTGTTGATTCGGGAGGCTCGATAGGACAACTATCTTGTGGGAATTAAAATTCCGAAACACACTGTACTCGAGATCCCTTTGTTTTTGTGGGGAGCCAAGAGAACATTTGGGCTCAACAATATGAGATGCCCTTTCGCACATATTATTGTGAATGCATTTTTATGAAGAGATATAGAGAGAATAAAAAATAGGCATACTCCCTGGGTGGGATTCATCTATTTAATGTATATACTTAATATTGTTCATTGCGTTGTTAAAAAATTATTTTAGCAATACCAATTATAATGAAAAGTGGTGGCTAATCTGCCAACTTCAAGTTTCTCAATGTTCTCCTCTCCACTCTTACATTTGTCAAAAAGGATAATGTTCATTTATTCTGAACATAAATATACATAATAATAATAATAATAATTGCTCACGTGATATTAATCCGTGTATAAATCCAATCATTGGATGTCGTTATCATTTCACTATCGATTTGACAGCAATTTTTCCTTTTTGGGTCTTCCTCGCTTTGTTTTCTTTTCAGTGCTAGATGACACTTTTGCATATGGTCTAGTAAGCAGTCTCAAACTGGCTAGAAGATTACCCATATCCAGTTCCACACGGCGCTGCAGTTTCAAATCCTGATACTCTTCGATCCAGCGGGCCCACGGCACATTAATATTGTGCGAGGATTGGAGGTGGCTAACAGATGCAAATTCGAGATGCTATTTGCACTGACTGGTCGAAATAGTCCTTAGAAGTTAAACAGTGCAGGTCGGCAAGTGGTTTGCGACGACAGGCGCATCTACTGCTATTCTAGCCATTGCTTGGAAACCCTGTCTTCGAACCAGCTTCTCGCAGGTCACGATGTTTCTTATGGTTGTTGTTTTTTGAACAGGGCGGACTATCGTTTCTAAGATATTATCTGGCGTATTTCGCGGAAGCAGACAAAACTTCTTAAAGCTTCTCTTGTAGGATTTGATAAACAGTTCTTTTTGTCTATCTTTCGAGAGACCGAAATGGCATCCTGCCAGAAGATACAAGGGTTGCACCATCATCTTAAAAAGGTTGATGTTAAACCTGGTGTCTTTGAGATTTCTCATGGGTGTAAGTCTCGCCGTGAGGCATCCAACCTTGGAAGAGATGTGTTTGAGGTGCTACGTTAAGTCGAGCTTTTGCGACAATACCATACCAAGGTACTTGTACTTCTAGACGACTGGAAATCCCCTAAATTCACTGAATCCAAGTATCGGGTTTATTTTCCCGTTTAGAAACCGCATCACCCCAGATTTGGAATGATTTATCACCATATTATTCTAGTTAGCCCACTGAGTCACGCAAGCGATAGCTTTTCGGAGACCGCCCTTATTGGTGCAGACAATTGTCAGGTCATCCGCATACATTATGCACTCTTCGATGCCGATTTATTGGAGCTTTTAGAGGAGAGGCTAAGTGTATATATCAAAGAGTAGCGGGCTTATTGTACTCCCTTGGGGAACTCCGGTCTGGCACTTTGATTGCTGGTCCCCGAGTTTGACTGTTGTATTATGAGCAATAAACTTCCACAATGCAATTTTCTCTGCAGATAAGATCTGTTTCTCCCGCAGTAAGGACTCGAGACGCTCTCTATTTACTTTATCATATGCTGAACTAAAGTCCACGAATAGAGCGAGGGCCCCTTAAAATATACATATCTTACTAATTAAAATGTACACTGATTGTTAATCAATATCATTATTTTATCGGAATTTAGAAATATCAAAACATAATTTAATATTTTATAAAAAACGAGTCATAAGTTTCGTAGTATAAAAATTGCAATATTCATTATATATCTATCCACTCCTAATTTAATTGACACATTATTTTATTTAAAATAATATCACAAAATAACAGTCCCCAGCCACTTGATTTGCTTATTAGTACTTACCCGAAAATGGAAGTAAAAAATATGATTGAGGTCCAAGAGAGAGTGAACCTACTTAGGAATGACAGAGAAAAAGTGTACGAATATTATTGTGCCGCCTTAGAACGGTTAAAGAATACCGAAAATACTAGAGACAATCGCGGCGGTCGGTCTGGGGCTGGAAGCACACAAATTCAGCAAGATGAAAAACTCTTGAAAGAACTAAACAAAAATTTCGAAAGTCTGAGTCGAGAAATCGAACAGGGCCAGAAGGACTTGAATGGTGCAATTTTAACTGCATCGGATTATCTGAATGTCGAGGAGACAACGCTCAAAAATAAGATTAGAGCGAACAAACTAAAATTATAAATTCAGGAATAAGATGAAAGGATACATAAACGAAATGTGATATGTATGGCACTACTCGCTGTATTTATCTGTGCCATTCTAATTGCATGTGCTATTCAAAACCCTGAAAAGAAATAGAAAGATAACACCCAAAATATAACCAACACTATATCAAACTTAAACAACACGGAAGACAATGGATTTACGATGCTGAAATATTCGGGAAAATAATACGTAAAGCCTATATTTTTTTATTTCATGTTTAAATTTGTATAATATTGATTATTGTAAATTCAGCAAATACTAAAAGAAGGATAAATCGTTGAATTGTAATCACAACTTCCTTCAAGTGATTGTCGGTATGTCTTTCTCCATTCTGAATACAAAGTTGTGAGAAATTCATTGATTATTTGGAAACCAAAAACCTGCACAAATAAGTAAACATACTAGTCCAACAGTGAAAATTTGGCCACCCTCAGCAAAGCATCGGAAATCCATAGGATCTCATCAAAGCAATAGTTACGTGCTCTTCTGTCACTCAAATGAAATGACGCAAAATACCTTTAATGATTTTATTTAATATTATATATCTCGAGTGATATGTATATTTGGCTTATCCATTCATATAAATATGAATACCAAAGTATAACCGGCACGTAATTAATAGGGGGTATTACAAAAATTGATTATATCTAAAATAATATTTAATTCTCGGGTTTTTTATGTCAAAATTATATATTTTAAATCAGCCGTAACAGTAAGATAGATACTCATACATCAGAATCAAACTACAAAATATCAATGATATCAAACAAAAGTAAGAAGGTACCTTCTCAATAATCATTCCGAAGAATCCAACCTACCAAGACACCAACAAGTGTATCAAAATCACCAAAGCACGCAGACAACCTTTATACAAATAACACTACTCGAAAAATATTCAAGGACTTCAAACCCTCCCACCCCATCAATATTATCGAGCTTCGAATTCTTCAAGACGCATACGCTCTCTACTGCGACACCACTGAACCTTATTTGCTCGACATTAACAAAAGTGGAAACGTCCTCAGGTCAGTGGGTATCGTGATCGGCAACATTCCCCTAAATAAGATCATTGAAGAAAAGAAGTTCACCTCAGCCAAGATCAACTTGGACAAATTAATAGAGTTGTATGCGTTGACAAAAATGTCTAAAGGAGACGCGGGAGAAGTAAATGAAGCCATTCTAATGCTTTCGGGTGGGAAGCAGGAAATGAGTGTGAGCGAGCTGAAGAACGATTTGACTGTTTTGGGCGATGTGATTACCTAAAAATAGTTCAATGAGGTAATGAAGTTGATAGGAGTGAGAGGGAAGACACTCAACTGCAACCAACTTGTCCAAGGACTCACGTCGATACAAAGGTGACAAACAAGTCTTTTGGGCAGTAGCTTTTGTACCTGCAAACATAATTATACGTGTCCCCTTACAAATTAATTTTTTTGATATTCGTTAATTTAGGTGATACCTATTATCAAAGCTGTGCATTGATCTTATGTGCATAAGTCATTTCCTTTTTGTTGTTAATGAAATTATGTGTTTTTACTTCCAAAATTCATATATTTTTGATGAGCATTTATATTCCATAAAAAAATATAATATAATATTGTGATTTGTTTATTATTTTTAATAACCTCCATATTTTGTGAAATAAAAAGTATACAACTCAACAAGATTGCTGATTTCAAAATGTAATTATTTAACTTCGTTTATTTATAAATAATTTCAGAGGCTATACAGTTTCGATGAAGAAGAACATCTGGAATAGTATTCTGGAAACTACCTGTGGCAACTGGACCGTTAACTTCAACTTCGTGCATGTAACCATTCTCAGCAACCCATACTAAATATACATATATGCCATTTTTTCATCCGACCTGTGCCTTGATTTTATAAGTTACAACCAAAGACCAGCCATTCGTAAAGCAAATCTCAAGCAACTCTTTCTCAACTACCAATTTCAGCTCGGTTTTTAAAATTCTACTCGTCCCCACAAACAAGAAATTCTCGAAAGGTGAGTTAAGGGATGCTCGCTCATTAACTTTCCCAGAAACTATGAAACTTTGCCACTTTAGGAGTGGATAATCTCTGAATTTCACCCAAAAATACTCTTTTAATAGCGGGATTGACTATAAACTCTTGGTGGACAGAAATCCTTCAGGAGGTTGTGATTTCACCTTTATGGTAGTTATCCCCCCACATTAATTTTTAAATTATGCGAATTTATATGTATATAGGAATCTAATAATAACATTGGATAATAAGGAACTGTAAAACTAAAAAAGTTCAGCTTGCCTGAGGACGAATTCCTATTTCTGAAGGACGTTATAAAATGTGGATGTAATGACCTCAGCGGTGAATAGGTCAAGTTTCATGTGATGCATGACTAAGAAATTAAGAAATATGCTTAATCATGCAAAAAGGTGCTTATATATGTGTAGAGAGACTAATAATTCTTGTGAAAAATATAGAGTGATTAGAGTTAAATAAATTTCATGATACTTTTGAAACAAAAAAAATGAAATGTAATTATTTTGAAAAAATTATTATATATCATATTATATTCAATGAATTATAATTTAAATAAATACAAATAATATATATAGTATCTATGTATATATCATATCCACCAATTAGACTCATCAATATTATATTTGAAAATCTACTATATAAAATATATTGAGTCTGTTGTGTTTTTGTTTTACTTTTTGAGTGACAATCCACATTTGTTTAGAATAGATAATCGAAAATGAGTAAGCTACAATGATAGAGAAATCGATAGGACTGCGAAAATGATCAAAAACATGATTCACAACATATTCGGTCGACCCAACTGAGTCAAAGTACTATCTGATTTTTTAATTCATTGTGGATTATGTTCCAATTATACGGGTAAATTATAAAGGGAAAAGGGAAAAAATGAAATACATATGAGTATTGGGCAATTATGAATAATTGGTAAAACATATGGGAATAAAACTATTTTCTAAAAACCCCTTTCCATTCGAATGGTGTCTCAAAGAATAAAACTGATCGGCCTCCATTTCCCTGAAGATATCAGCATGCTACTGTCGTTGGTTGATCCACTCGAACATCCCATTTCGTATACATTTGCAGAGTAAATCTCAAAACACCTGCATGCCAATCACTAGGCTTATCGAAGTAGTTGGTAGGCCAGCAATTCCGCTATACTAGAAAGTGTTTCTGCGCAAGTTCACAGAAAGGGAAGGATTCTTTCAGCTTTCCTATTTTATTCCAAAATTTATAAATGGTTTCTGCAGCATTGCTCACATTTAATAGCTCGTTGATATTGTCGGAAATATTGTAGAGAACAAAAATGTCTGCATGGCCAAACTTTAACTTCTATTGATAGGGATTTTGAGATATTTACTCATATCAAGCGATGTGAGACCGGCGTTTTCCTTCATGGAACAACTCGAGAAATGGACTCAGGAAAAGAAGTTTACACTAACATAAGTGGCTTAGATGGATCGACTCAAGGTAAAAGCGATTCAATAACGGTAACTACCTCAAAAATGTTTATTTATCCTCCAAGATTTTGGGCCATTAACGCAAGCCAGGATCTGATAAGAAGGAGGTGCTAAAGATGCTAAAAATTGTTATGCTCAGTTAAACTGATTTGAAACGAGGCGGAAGGAGATGCGAGCTATCAGATGGGTGTTCCAATAATACGGCGAGGATTCGGAAAATAATCAAGTTGCGAATTTCATCAACATCTATAAAACGAGCGAGTCAAGTTAAGGCGACTTTTTAAGAAAATACACTTTGGACAAGTTGTATTTATAGAGGAGGATGATAAATATGTGAATAAAAATATATTTTTTTTAGTCACTTTTTAACAAAATTAGAAAGTGACTCGAAAAAAACCAAACAAAAAATCATTTTTATTTATTTTATTTTTTATTCTTATTACCACTCTTTAGCATTTATATCCATACCCACACACACAAACACATTCCTAAAATGGTCGAGAGTGTCACACTACTCCCTGCTGACTCGCCTCGTGCTTGACAGACAGATCACCCAATCTATATATATATATTATTATTATTTCACTATCGACTTCCCTAACTTACGAGTTATAAGTACAGTATTCTATGGATGTATGCACCTACGACAATCTCAAGATGTCTCACCCAGCAATGGGACGGCCATACGGCACTGAAGAAATGATGGAAATAACACAAAAAAACCAAAAACAAAAACAAAACAAAAAACCGTTAGGGTCCAAAAAAAAACAAACAAAAAATAGGAAAAAGGCTATAATTAATATATAATTAAATAAAAATATACATATATATTAATACCGAGCCATTGTCTTGGTCCAGACCTATACCTATATTTAAAATCTCTGTATAAATTCCTCGGCGTTAATTGCTAAATCTTGCCTTCAACAAGCAGCCCATAAACTTTTTCAAAGATGCACTGTTTTATGACTCTTTTTGACTTGAAATCCGTTTACTATAACATATCAAATTCATTTAAATCTTCTCCTTATCAGATCACACTTAATGGCAACTGGTCAGATCGTTTTGATGATTAAATCAGAAAACTATAAGAGTCATTTGTCAATTAACAAACATTAAGCAATGAATCTGAACCAATTATTCAGTCATATCTTTCTACGTGGAACTACAAGTTTGCGTTAATTTTGCACGAAGATTGAAGACAACTAGATATTAGAAGTAAGAGCCAATAAAACACTGTGGACTTATGTGATTTTGCCAATGGGACTTATGGAACAAGGATTAGTTTCCTTAAATAGAGATCATTAAAGACGACTCCAACTATATAATGCCCGATATTTAGACAGAGAACCTGTGTTTTAAACATAATTGATTATGTGCAGTCTTTAATTTCTTGTATAATCGTCTTATCACGCTTCTTAACATTATATCTTGTTCAATTTAACTTTTACACTATTTCATAATATCACTATATCAATCACTCTATCACTTTATCACTTTTTCACAAAATCACTATATCACAATATAATTTATACTACAATGACGGGGATGCCTTAAAGAACTAACTGTAGCTATAGGTTCATCACATGTTTAACGTTCATGTGTTACTATAAATTATAAAAAATATGGCTTCGAGAATATCGACTTCATATACATTTCGAATTCATTGAATCCGAAAACGTTCTCTGGACCGTAAAGAATGGATAAATAAATTCAAAAAGTTGTCAATCACTCAGGTTCTCCGTTTTCTTTTCTGTTTAGATGACAAATGATGGAAAGCAGCTGAGTTTTGCTAAGGTCAAGTACTTTGGTCCGAATTTAAGCCGAATCCGAAGTTCAAATTGATTTCAAAAGTCAATTTTGGGAATAGTCGCCGATGATACGAAGATGAACGGACTTGTTTTACGATTATCAAAAGGAAACGACATGGAGGAAACAAACTAAGAGAAAGAAATGAACTCAAAGTATTCGCAAAGGGAAGACAAGGAATATACAGGTGAAGAAATGCCAAACTGTTGGGCTGACGGACGAACTGGCCATTCACGAAATTGATAACAGCTACTGCTGTCAAAGGCATTAATGTTTGATTTGTTGTGATTGTTTGGCATATCGCATAACACGATTTAGAAATAGCATAACATTGCCTTCTTACTTTCTCAACAATATTTTATCGTAGTACGCGTTAACCTTATAATCCAAATAATCGTAGGACTAGATAAATAAATAATTATCGCTATAGAATTCAACAGGACAAGAGTTAAGATTATCACTGCATAGGTATAAATACATAGCTATCTGAGCACGCACTATATCAATAAAAATACATAATTCAACAGTATAATAAAATGATACCAAAATCATATCAAAAATCAAAACGACTTGAATTTTTATTCGATTTGCTTCCCGAATCCAACGTGCAGCGAAAATACAACGAGCAACAAAAAAGAAAAGATCTGCCCAAAACAAATTAAGTTCTCCAAGGAATTGCTGATTATGCTTCGACACATAAGAAAAATCATCAAGAAACAGAAAAAATTATGAATATTCTTAAATAAGCAGTTTAAATACCGAAAGCATTTGGAGAAGCTTGTTTTAAGGCCTACACTACCCACACTTGGCTATATTAAGATTTAAATAATCTTTTATGGGAACACAAAGATCTGGAAGGTTTAACCGACTACAACGATGTGCTTTTGAGTTTTGAACCTACTTAAAAGGGACATTTTATCGTGGAGTATCCAGCAAGAAGGCTATACTTTAAAACTATAAATAAGGAGATTTAGAAAGCTTTCTTGGTTGGACGTCTTCATCTAAAGACAGAGCAATTGGTTAGTAATTTAGTATTAATTTTATGATGATTTTAACATGCCAATAGCCGTGAGGGATCGATATCAGTCCATTTTCAGAGTTTGAGCGGGAAAAGGAAGTTATCTTCAAGCCAAATATGGAATGGCGAGTGGAAAAGGTTGATATGGATAATAGGATTCTGTATTTACAAGGGATATGATTGTTTTATTCTGTTATACAAAACAGATATAATTATACCCTTATATCATTATATCATTATATCATTATATCATTATATCATTATATCAATAAGAATATCACTCTATCACTCTATCACTCTATCACTCTATCACTCTATAATAACATAATAATATTTCTATATAATTAAGTTGTACAAGAAAACAACCAAAATCTTTATTCGGCCCGAACAATTGGCACTAATTCGATGGATTCAGTCTAAAAGTCTGCGTGCGTAAAGTTCAGGCTAAATTTAGATAAAAAATCACTTACTTAATTGAAGATAAGTCCACATGTTGACTATACTAATCAAGGAGATAAATTCCACTATAAGTTTACTGGAACCACCTCTGAAAGATAAATACATATTTACTCGGTTTTAAACTAACATCCTTAACTTTGTGCGATGTGCAATCAATATACAAGAGTAATCTTTTTTAAACAAAAAGACTAATGCGAGACTAGTTCCTGGATAAAATGTGCGACGCTATATGAAATCCCCTCTTAAAATGAAGATTTTTGGAAATTTAAAGACGGAAAAACCAGATTTGGATGATAATTTTATATAAAGGCATTTTTATCAAATTTGGGTTTTTACATTTATTCTGATTAAACAGAATAATTTTAGTTAGTTAATTAAGATAATTGATAAAAAAAAAGTAAGTCCAATATATTAAATATTTTCAAATTCTTTTCAGTCTCGCCAACTTACTAAACATCGTGGCTTCTTATTCTTGTACCCCCATATCGTCCTGCAATCCCGTCTCGAAAGGCGATATAATGAAATGGCTATACTGGTTCAGGACCTCCAACCGATTGCCTTGATTGGGTTTGGTAATATAATGAACACCATTGCTCAAGGTGGTTTGGGAAATTTAGTTAGTTGTGTGAATAAGCTTGCTTGTGTTTGAATCGCTCTGGAGACGTGGTTGCTTGGATGATAGTTTGGTGGGCGAATAGCCACTCTTTTAGCTCACAGCAACCTTCGGAAGAATTTGGAAGGCCTGTTCTTTCATGTGGTGGCCTTCTTCCGAAGAAGAAAGAGTGGCTTATTTTTTAGAGGGAAAAGAAAGGTACTTTGATCTGGAGGGAGAGACTTTGCTGGCCAGGACAGGACTGTTATAAGTTTGCACTGAGTTTGATGTGCTGCTTTTATTTGGACTCTTGCTGCTATTGCTTCGTAGGTAATCTTCTTGGGAGAAAGAGAGAAGCTGCGCGTACTTCCTCTGAAGTGCAGAGTTTTGAGAAGGAAATATTTTCTAATAAGTGCCGAGATGGGAATTTTCATAAAAATCTCTAGAGAGCTGAAGTTGCTCGACAGCCTCTATTCTCTGGTCCTTTGTTAATTTCTACGCCTTGCCAGTGTAAACTCTGCGTTGCCTGCTCTCTCTGGCTTATTTCATGGTTTTGTCTCTGTTGTGTGTGTTGATGTTCATCAGGATCAGCGTATCTTTGATGAGGTTGCTTTTGACAAGTTCGTCCAAGGGACTTTCACAACTAAAACTTGGAGTATAGTTGATCTCTATAAGATAGGGTTTGTTGTGTCTATCAATCATGATGTCAAATCCAAGAATCTCGAAACACATGTCGTTTGCTAAATTGTGGGGTTGGCTCATTCGAAACTCATGAGCCAAGTGCGGCTGCCCACTTATGAGTGTCTTTACGATGATGTCCTTAATACTCGACCAGATGCTTGCAGCATCTACTCCTTTTTTCTTGAGAGTCTGGAAGAACTAAGCAAGAGATCTTTTGTGTCCATAGTTCAGGTTGTCTTACGATTTATTAAAAACGAAATTAGGATGATCCTTGTTGATCGCGTAGTTGGTAAGGTGTACATACATATTATCCATGTTTTCGGGGTTTGGCTTCACATAAGCCTCGGTGGCGATTCGCACCAGCCCTTCATTATAAATATAAATCCTGAGCGGGTCGCAGCCTGCCACTAGGACGTAGATTCTCAAGTCAAATTTAAGTGATTCGAAAAGCAGAGGTTCAGTGAGGTATAGTTGAACAACACAATGTTAATTATGAGGGATATCTCGGATTGACTGAGTGAGATAAATACCTCGGCCCTGTGAACTTGCTTCTGGTTTAACAATAAAAGTCTTGATTCCACCCTTTCTGTTCTACGATAAATAATTATAAAGTAATGTTGCACAAAAAATAAGGAGAAGTTATGTTGTTGGAGACGGAGGTTACGATTTCAGCAGTATATTATCTGAGATTGTGATATTAGTAGGGAAGCTGCCAGGTTTTTGGAAAGAACACATAGTCTTCTGGAAAGCCTTGCTGCATCCGAGATAGGTTCTTCGCCAAAAGATTCTTCCTCGACAATGCACTCATACCCGGAAAATGGTTGATCTTCTGGTGAGCCTACATTTTGGCCAACATTTCAGTCGACACTGCGTGGTCGGTCCAGGTGATGTCCCAGTTTTTATCTTTATCGAAAACTACCTTCCAGTGAAGATCGTTCTGACATACGTCGTACACAACATCGTACTGAGTGTCTACAATTATTGATCAGAGAGTGATGCTTATCTTTGTTTTTTAAAGTGGGTGATAAATACTTGACATATTAATTTTGATGCGGTTAAAAGTGTTATATTGCTGCTTTGGATTTCTGATATCAGGTAGATACTCATCGTCATATTCGGCTTGTTCGTGCTCTTCTTCCCCATCATACGGGTGCTCTTCGGGTTGGTGTTTTTGGTCATTATGATGAAGTGTTCGTGTGGGGTTGGGAAAAACGATAGGGTAGACTGTATTGCGATAAAATGTCATTATACGATAACAAATTAAAAAAAAATAAAAGCTAGTATATTAATTAAAATTATTGACAATTAAGTATAAATATAATATTAAATTATTATTATTAGGATGATACCTTCCGCAGCAATGTTAAATTTAATAAGCCTCATTAAGACAGTAATATCTTACATGTTGTATAAGTATAAAAAATAAATTGTACTGACAAGTTTAGTAGGTTAGAAGAATTAATATCGGCTGGATTTTTATGTTTTAATCAAATTGCTAAGAAACACTGTCATATATGGTCGACACATATTATAAAATTACAACAGAAAAAAAACTTCCTTCACTCTTTTTGTGTTAAATAATGGATAAATCTTTAAAAAAAATATGGATTGACAATAATATAAAATTTGATAATTAAAATTAAAAATGGCAAGCATCGGAAAGATTTTATCCAAACATAAAAAAACAGAGTAAAAGACCGAGGACTAATACGAATGGATTAAGTCCTATAATGATTCGACATTGATCCAGAATAGCGCCTTGTTTTGGCCTAACAGCCCTGAACTCAAAAGAAATCTCAGTATACCGCTTGCACTTTCTCTCCGCATATTTTAAAACATCGATGTAATTAATATATTAATTTGACGTGTATCTCTAATATGTGTTTTTTTCATTTTTAATTGAGCATTCAGGTTCGCAATGCTAGTTATTCCCAAGCTGATGTCAAAAAAAACAGGTGTACATCTTGCAAATCCTTCATCAACAAACTATGCATCATCAATAGTCCAAGTAAAAAAAAACTGCATAATGAGCTAAAAACCCTATTTTTTTTTTTAATAAAAATGAGTTTAAATTATGATTGTAATTTAGGAAGTTATGATTGTTCAATTTGTGGTGCTACGAATGTTGTTGAAAAAGATATTGATGCTAACAGTCCTGAAATCAAAGATATGGTTTACTAAGTTTAGGCAAATTAAGAGTAATACTACCTTTTATAAAAATAAACATAAAATATAAAAAATCTATCTATCCATTATCTATATTTTTTAAAAACATAATAATAATAATTTTTTTTATTTATTTTTTACTAAATATTATCTCTAGGAACTCAATTAAATTATCGACACCACCCACTCTGGTTTTGGTCATTGATGTGAGCCACAATGCTCACAGAAAATCCTATCTCTACAACTTGACATTTACAATAAAATAGTTTATTGCAAACATCCCAAACAAATAGTATTTCCAAATCATTATTGTTACTTACGATAAATTCGTTCACACCTACGACTTTTCTGGCGAGGAACTACAAAAGCTAATAGTCTGCGACATGGACGACTACCAGCACAGAGGAGCATTTCTCTTGAGTCAGGTGGAGGACAAAGTCTTAAAACTAATTGATCTACTGGAAGAGACAGCGAGAGATAATAATGCATTTTAAAGCAAAGCTATGCTCAAAGCCTTGGACTATGCTTGTCTTGTGTCTCGTATGTATTCAGGGAGAATTCTCGTATTTTCTGCTAGCGATGTCAGATATCCATAACTCAAATATTAACTCATTTCTTCTCGACAAGAGGCTCTGGAAAACAGGCGGTCCCTTTAACGCAGACTAGCCAAAGTCATAAATGAAAGCTACTTGTCCATAAGTTTCTACTTCTTCACAAATGCATACATGGATCTCCTTTCATTTTACAATACAACAAAGCAGACCAACGGTAGTCTGCATGTCTATCGAAAAGGCGAGGAGTTAAAGTTTTACTATGATCTTAGTGCTTAACTATTTCACGAGGAATACGTTGAGACTCATACAAAAGTTCGATTCAGCCCTGGACTCAAACTCACTGGGCTATTCGGGTCTTACAATGCGACCAAGGTGGCAGACCAAGTCAAACTCTGCACTTTGTCAAACAAGAGAAATTACATCATGTAATTCAGTGTTGAGGCAAGAATCAACACCCCTTATCTGGCGATACAACTATCAAATTTATTCACCAATAGGCTGGGAACTCGAAAATTTAGGATCGTAAACTTTATCGTCAGGATGTCAGAGGATCCCTAACGGATTCTGCGCTCGATAGACTATTCTATGGTTAACTATTTCTATCTGAAAGCGGCCGTTCAAAGTGTAAAAACATAATTCGATCATTTGTATCCAATATTAATTTAGGCTTATTAATTCATAATTTATCTTAGATGGACAGCAATATCGAACTCAAAACAATTAGAACCATCGTACAAGAAAGATTCACCCAACACGTTAAGTTCTGGAGAAACCACGAGTCGTAACCTGTGATTGCGCAGAGGCTCCTACCGTATGCTACGATGTCATACTGTTTCGTCCGGTCCAAGATCATCAACCTGCCTTATTCCGAGTCGCCCGAATATGACAAAATTGCAGAAACGCGATCCGCCTTCCTTCGGTTAGGCTATGAAGACATCGCTCTAAAGATTTGCCCGATCCCTTACTCAATTGATGCATTATCTCTGAAAGATGAGGCTGAGGTAATTGATCTGAATCCTGAAGACGTGGCCAACAAATGCATAGTTGTGATCGATCGGGGAGATTAACTAGTGGTTTATATGAAGTCTGAGAGTCTTGAAATCCAAAAGATATTCGGAGCCAATATTGACGTGGCTTGTCTGAAGGAATAAAATTTAGGGCTGCATTGCGAAAATCCTGTGATTCAGCTTCTGCAAGATACGATTTCGCGGCTTCGGAGCGAGAAAGAGACACAGTGGTAGCCCATCGTATTTAAAAATTAAATTTCCTAATACTTTATATTCTCGGCGAAAGGAAATACAAGCTATGAGAATTTTATAAACTACTTGATTAAATGAGGGGGGCGTCGCTTTCAAACATTGTGCATATTTTTAATTGTCTTTAATGCTTGCCAATCAAATTATATTTAAATTCAACAAATTCTCTTATTTTCGAATATAATAAATACAGGGAATATTAATTTTTATCGAGATCTCAACCTTTTTGAAAATTGGCAATATTTTGTTGTCGATTTCTCTCTTTTATTGTTTACAGCAACATATGAAACTAAATGGTAATTTTTTAAATTATTACTTAAACAAATAAATAAAATACTTCATCTAAAATTCATTATTGTTATATTTTTCAAATATTTAGACAATTGTAACCAAGAAAAAAGAATAAAAAAAAAAAAAATATAACCAATTCAGACAAGTTGAAAACTGTTTCTGGCGATAAGTTTATATTTCTTTCTATAATCTTTTGAGCGAGCTAGACAGTTTCCTGCTCTGCTAAAGTTGAATACTTTGAGTGTTGAGTTAGTCGATTCTTCTCTAGATTCTAGATAATGACATAAATGGGGGTCCCCAAGCTTCAAGCAATCTTCATTATGTCATTGTGCACATAAAATAAATGAAGTGGAACAGCAAATGACTTCAGTATAATTACGCATATAGGTAAGAGTTGGTATCATGTTTTGTAGTTTTCTGCAGAGATAGTCTAAGAACGGCAATTTGTTATTGCGGACAGGTTCACAAAGTAACACTGCCAAAGGTATTCATCTTCAAGCATGTGGCTCGTATTTTTTGGACGAGCTTTGCATCGAATCTTGTCGATTTCTCATTTAATTCATATTTTTCATAAACAGCATTGGGATTATCTCAGAAAATTGTGGTATTTCAATTATGAGATTGGAATTAAAAGAGACTATGATTTTTTAATAGCTTTTTTAATAAACATATATATACATATATATTTATTAATTTTGATACAATGGGGCAACGTCCCCGAAGATACTGTTGATCACTAGTGGGAGGACCTTCATACGGAAAATCCTTAGCGACCCGTGGGCCTCTACGATGAGTGATAAAATAGAACTTCATATCCATAATATCCATAATATCCATTTTTATTAATTATTAGAATCTTATTTATAATACGGGGTTGGGAGTTGGGGAGTTGGGGGTTGGGGTTGGGGGTTGGAGTTGGGGGTTGGGGTTGGGTTGGGTTGGTTGGTGGCTGGATGGTACTAGATGAAACTTTTAGAACCAACTCGCCAATAATCTTGCCTCTGGTCGATGATGAAATAGGTGTTATTTACAAGTATCTATCACAGAATCGTTCATAATTCCAGAATATATATCTTTCAGATCGAGGATAATTGGTTGGCGCTAACAAAAACTTGTCCAAAGAAGCGAAGCTAGTAGTCCACAATGGAGTGCTGATACCAACCCTGATGTATGGCAGTGAGGCATGGAAATGGCAGAAGAAGGAGGAAAGTAAACTGAATGCCGTAGAAATGATATCTCTGAGACGAATGTGTGGTAAAACCATGCATGATCGTGTGAAAAATATTGAAATTCGTAAAGAATGCAAGGCTGATGTAAGCGTAATAGTAAAATTAAGAAAGGGACGCTTATATGGTTTGGGCATGTGGAGCGAATGAACGAAGGAGTGTAAGAAGAATGTATGACGCGAATGTGAATGAAAGAAAAACCCAGGGACGTCTGAGGAAGACATGGCACGATCAAGTGAATCAAATACTTGAGTCGGGCCATGTCGAAA